>JAMKPZ010003339.1:0-32100 GCA_024699675.1 Amphibolis antarctica
GTACACACATATATAATACAACTTAAAAATCCGTTTTTCCATCCCTACTAGCCTGTATAACATGTTAATGGAAAATAAAGATGATGCCTAAACTATGGATCATCAAAATTCAAAGTTAATAGAAAATGAAGAATCATATGCAAATATTTGTCATTTGCATGAGCATTACAACTTTCAAAAGCGTATAATGTAAACTTACCATGATAAATTTAAGCAATGGATGCAATTGCACATAAAAGAACAAATATATAGGAGCTCTGGCAAATTGATCATTTCAATTTCCTTGAATGCAGCAGATAAATTCTGAAGGAGATGCTCTTCAGTTTCAGATATCAGCAGTTGTCTCATTTCCTGGGGAAGTCGAACATTGGGGTATGCATCCTTTTCAATACCCTACGCATACAATAAATGAATAAAAAACCTAAAATCTTTGTCATGGAATACAAAAAACAAAAAAGCACCTTAGATGACTTCATTGTGCCAATTACAGCCAAATTTTCCACAGAACAATCAAAAGTCTCATAAGCACCATATTCATATGCTTCTTCCACCTACAACAAAAGCTTTAGTGCCACTTCAAGAGATGTTTCTTTGGTGTAATAGGGAAAAATAAGTTAAAGGGATTGATAAAATTTTCAAGAAAATACTTATGTACCAAAAAGAAAAAAAAATAGTTCTCCAATGAAAATGAATACCTTATCACATAAATCTGCCGTCCATTGGAAACCACGGAAAATTTCATAAGAAAAAGGACAGGAACCAGCACAAAGCGAAGACATAGCAGCTGGCAGCAGTGCAGCAATCGATTCATTCAGAAAAAATGAACGCTGAAAATAAGCAAATAAATTGGTATCAGAAGCCTTCTTCAAAAAAAATGCCATTACAAGAATCTAGAAGAATAGAAAAACAATATTTCACTTTAATTCCAATTTCAAGAACCATATTTGAAATTCAAAGAACTGATAATCATCCTTCGAATAACAACACTATTAGTGGCTGGACAATCAATTAGTCATTTCTACACTTCAGCTTCTAAAGATTTCTAGCATCAATCCATATATATGGTAATGCATGGAATTTAGTGACAAACTCTCCTTAATCATTGCCACAGAGATCTTATGTAAATAAAGGAATTCTTGAATTTATGAATTTGATTTGGTTCACTAGGAGGCAGATGGGTTGATGACTTCTTTCCACGACCATTTAGTACAGTGGTATCAGATTGCACAAAATAGAAGGTGGTTTGATAGGGAAATTGAAGATGAAGGACATGTTAGTTATTTTATTAATAAAATTTCAATCATAACAAATTCAAGTCTAATGACGCAAAAGAATGACTTTCACATGCCATTAATAATCAAGTCCATAAAGAATTATACAATAAGTTGATCACAAAATAAGGGGAAAATAGAATATATATTGTTGAAATACAAGAAATGAGTGGAACTGATTATTATTCATAAGAAACATAAGGCATTTATATATAGAGGCTACGTAAAGAGGACAGAACACACTTAAAAAATGAGGGTCAAAACCCACAATACTCAGATAACTTAATATATCATTTATTCTCACACTTCCCTTAAGTTAAAGAATCCAACTTGCAACAGACCCAATAACACAATAGATTTAATAACAACTCAACAAGCATAATTGGAAACAATAGATACATGGCAGACATAAAAAACCAAGTAACAACAAGCAAGAATAGTAAGCCTCCGGGGAGAGGCAGCAACAATAGAGAACCTTCAATAGTGTGGAGACAACAACAATAGAGAACTTTCAAGTTTCAACCATGTAAAAGCAACAACAATAGAGAACCCTTGATTGTGTACAAGTAACAACAGTAGATAACCTCCAACTATGGGGAGAGGCAACAGCAGCAAGTAATCTAAGATACGTCTTAGAAGAACTAACCTCGGATAATAGTAAAATAACCATTGAATGATGTAATACAAGGCAATAGAATACATAAAAATGTGGTCTATTCTTAGAAAGCGAGTAGGTAGATGTGACCCACCCACAAGATTTGTTTTAACTCTTTTTATGCTTCCACCATATTTTCACAATTTTTTTCTCTTTCCAACTTCTTTCACCATTTTAATCTATGTTTTTTCTTTCTTTCCATCCTTTTCCTGTTTCCTACTTCCTTTTTTCCCTTTTTCTTTCATTATTATTCATTCCCTTCTCTCCTCTTCTTTCCCCTTTTGAAAGATAAGAAATGACAATCCTACTCCTAATTAAATCAGCTCAAGAGGATACAAGATGTCTCAAAGGAACATCAGCCAACATGCAATGCAACCATAGTGGCCAATTTTACAACACCCAAAAAACATCAATTAGGGCATTACATAACCCTAAACGAAAAATTTCAAACACTTGTCATATGGGAAAATGCCCCAAAATCTATAACCAAAAAGTCACTGCTCGAGGACAAATAGGCAATAACACCTGAGGAGACAGTCACAACATGAGAAGAACTCGTTGAAACCTACTATTCATATTCGTTCAGCATTACTATTACAGAGTGAGATGGTGCAAGCAATGTCAACAAAATTTCCACAAATAGGAGCAACATCCATTAGAGAGGACTTTGACACACCCACAAACAGCCGAGCGATTCTTGGTTTACCAAACTTCCACCATCTCTTAAAGAGGTGATTCATCCATCCATAATGGACACACAGTAGATATATGTTCTATCCAAGCCACCAAGAGTAGACAACCCCTTCTTGGTGTCCCAAGTCATCATTGCCAAGTGGTCTACAATTGAGCTTCACATGTGTAGAAAGATCTTAAGTACCTTAAAGAACGTTGATTGCATGTCTAAGATTTGGTCCCCACTAATATCTACACTCATATCTTGTCTTCCATGTCAAAATTCAAAATGTGGAGGAGGTCACAACATAAAGCTCTTCTAGGTATCAACACAGTGTTAAGGATTAAAGACCAACGGCTAAAGCAACTCAAGTTCGTCCATCAGAACTTGAAATTCCGTGAAATGGTCTTGGACTAAACATTCCCCTTGGTAGATCTTAAAGACTTCCAAGATACAAAAGATATTTTTCTCATAACTAAATGTCATTTGTAACATATCTAAAATCTTCTTCATCAATTAGAATGCAAGGGATATATTTTTCTCATACCCATATGTCATATGTAACATATCCCAAATCTTCTTTGTTGACTCAAGCATCGCCACACTCCGAGAGATGGATGACTCCATGCTATTTGTCAACCACAAGATGACCACCGCATTTACCACCACGCTCACCACATTTACCACCACATCTACCACTACATTCACCATATTTGCCAATTATGTAATGTGCTTCAATCAATGGTGAACAAGAAAAAAGTTCTTGAAGCCATGAGCCTAAATGAGGTAATTTTTCCCATTCAACTTCTCCAATGTACCACTTAGGGAGGGAGCATTCTTTTTCTTTACTGCCAACTTCTGAGAGTGGAAAAAGTGATTTTTAGAAAAACAATTTTGAGATGGAAGGAGGGGGAAGAGTAATTTTGATAATAAAAGAAATAGGTTAGAAAATATGCATGTCATTATGAAGTTGAAAGTACTTCTGGAAGTTGGAAATAAAGAAAAAGAACAAAACCTTAAATTCTTAAAAAAAACTTCAACAAGATCCATCAACAAAGAGAAATTCATGTAGAAGTCCACAAGAAGTCAAAAGACACATTGATCCCTAGTAAGAGAGTAGAACACCACGAAAGAAAATAGAATACCATGAGAAAGAGGGAGCAGTACCACAAAAGACTTCAACATCACGACAAGAGGGAGCTAACAATCAAGGAGCGATGAAGAAAAAAGGAACAAAGTTGACAAAAAACCGATGATAGCATGGTGAGAGAGATTTAGGGTTCTTTAGCCTCTGATACCAAGTTAGTGGAACAAGATAGCATTGATACATATAAATGCTCCAAGTTAAGGGAGAGTATAAATGTTAACGAAGAAGTTTGAACCCTCCAAATGAAGCTAGTGTTTTTAAGTGATTATGTAACAAGTGAAGCATGATACATATATATGCTTCAAGTCAAGGGTGTGGCACACACCCTTAATGAAGAAGATTTTTTATTCTTTTTCCTCACATTCACTAAATAAAAAAAATAAGAGAAAATAACGTAAGTAATTTAATCATATTCTTAGGAGACCAAAAAATACACAAATTAGGACAGGAAAATTAACAAGGGCAAAATATTTAGTAAGGAATTATAAAAAACAAATTTATGCAATTTAAGTAAAGATTTGACATTAAATAAAAATACACAGAAGAAAAGGATTCATGCGGTCGAGTCCACATAGTGAGAATACAGCTCATATTTTTGTTGTTCATCACACACAACTAAATTTTAAAAGGATTGTGACAATTTTTCAATTAAATTTTCTCTACCACAAAATTGATTTACCAATATAGAACACTAGCATACAATTTTACTAGGCAATGCAAAAGCTTCTAGAACAAAATTAACAAACCAATTTTACAAAATAGCATACCAATTTTGTGAGAAAAAGGGTCTAACTAATAAATGGCATACCATTTACCAAGCAGTATACCAACCTAGATGACTGTTGAACATAATGGCAAACCATTCGTCAAAATGGTATGACAAATACCAATCAAGTATTGTTGCAGCAACATTTTTTTAGATGACACTCGTACATTCCTAGGCTACCAGTACTCACCTTTGAATACCTCACACTTCACTCACATTTCATAACAGAAAAATCTCATTCATTGCTACTCTCCCATGTTTAAAGTACACAAAAAACTTTACTGAAGAATCTTTGCATACATTCAAAGAAAGTTCAGTTCAAAGGAATATAAAGCTTCAATTGCAAAAAATATCCAAGAACTCAGCTTGTCAGGTTATAGTGAAGACGTCTTAAACTATAAGGGATTTTGATTGAAGCCTCAACTAATGGATTTGACGAGGAAATTAATATAGGCTCAAATGCAACACTTAAGGAGTAGACATATCCTAAATTATGGGCAAACCACCATAAATCTTCTTATATTATTTGTAGTTTGTTTCATTATTTTTTGCCTCCTATTTATATAAAAGTCAAGTTATCTTAAATTGCATATATTTTTTCATGTATAATTGCACCACACCGTAGAATGCATACCATTAATTTAAAATTTATTAAAATTCACTATTGACTTCTTTAGTAAAGTCAACCAAACCTATCAAGAAATAGAAAGCTTGATTTGATGGATTGCCTCCGCTTGATGGAAATTATCACAAGATTAAGACCCAAACCTCAAAAGTTACTAACTTCAATGCAGCTTTCAAAAGATTCCTACGAAGGATACAAGCATTGCCATGGTCATTCTGCAAAGCATCACAAAGAATGGAATGTCAATGGCTAAAAAATAACTGAAGAGATTCAGACACAAAGATAGCATCAGAAAAGCGAATGCATGAATATTGCAAACATTTCCCACACTAAATATTAGTTCTTGCAATATATATCCCTCTCACCATTATCAATGGTTGTACTTGAGGAACAGACAGCAGAATAAATAGGATTCATCAGTTATCAACTTAGCACTGGGGTATGCTACAGAAAGCATATATGGGACTGTAGGATTATGAATCTACATGCCAAAGGCTCAATCATGCTAAAATCCAGAAAATGATAAGTTTTACCAAATTTAGTAACGAAAATATCCAGTAAAACATGGCCATTCCCAAAAAGAAAAAAGGTACCATCAAAGTAATTAATGTTCATCATGCAATTAATATGCTAAAAATAATTTCTTGCAAATGTGAAGAAGCATAAGCGCATTCAGTGTAAAGGATCCTATCCTCAAAGAGTGAAGAGAAATATGAAAAAACATGAAAAGCAACAAATCTGTCACTGATTCTACAACACCTACTATATTGCTTACAGTTAGAAAAGCAGAGCAACATAATTAAACTAGTGAGGTCAATGAAGTGCAACGGCAGTTATATACCTCAATGCCTCTTCTTGAGAAATAGCAAGAGATAAAGTACAAAGCAGACCTGGAATCCATCAATGACCATCTAAATGAGCAACCGTAAGGAGACATAGTTTGTATGTTAAACAATAACTTTAGAACAATTCATTGCCAACTATCCATGCTTTCCTCTGAAAATTGGATCAAGGATAGGTTTCTTGCTAAAGAAACTTACGAAGATGACACATTCTTAAAAATTGGAAGTTCCCAGACATCTTGTGGCACAACAGGTACCCCAACGATCCCCTGACAAATTAAAAAAAAATTATTTAAAAGTAGTATTAGACAGAATGAAATTAGACACCATTTGGAAAAAAATTGTAAAACAAAAATTACAAGATATATGAAACACGCTAAGTTGATAATTTACTTTTGAAAGCATATTTCCAAGAAGAATGATTGCAGCATCAGCCTGCAGAAAATAATTAATTCATTTAGTACAAGTAAAAAAATCATAAGCCCATCCACGGTAAAAGAATCCAAAAGAATAACCATACCACTTGAGTAATATTGTTGAACATTAGTAGCCCATGCATCAAACAATTCCATATTACTAGCCAACCACCTTTCACCTACAAAAAAAATGAAGGCATTTAAGAAATACCATGCCCAGCACCTCAACACAGATAGCATAAAGAGAAAAAATAAGACTAACAATCAATGTAATAAAGACTAGGGTAAGCTACTTGTTATCATATGATGGACTTCTTTAAAAACATTGAGATATTGACATGGCATCCAATTAAAAATGAGTTAACCACAAATAGAGAACTCCCTCATTATATACAAAACCTATCTTCACATTTTCCACTGTGAGACTACTTCGACATTCTCTCTCATTATCACTGATGACCCTTTTCAAATCTTGTACGTGCACATTTTTTATCAGATGGATGTGTCAAGACTCAGGTTATATGATCATTTTTGGCTTTGATACTAAGTTGAAAAATATGAACATGCAACTCAAAAGTCAAAACCAATTGACTATGAATGGGAAAATCTCTCAATATATACATGCAAGTCTTATACTTACATTTTTCAATACAGCACTACTAAAACAAAGAACAAAGGTAAGATTAAGAATCTTGGATTAGGCAAGATATCTAAATAAAAAAAATCAAAATGAAAAAAGGAAAAGAAAAACAATCTGAATGGTGTATTGCCACTAGAAATTTAAGTCAACTCAAATAACTAAAGCTTGTAGAAAACAACATAGAGAGGAAGTGCACAACAATTCACTCATAATCAACCCTTACAAAAGATGCACAACCCACCTAACCCCAGCATCCTTACAAAAGACAAGCAACAGAATTTTCAAATCAATGCTATCAAGATTTTAAGTTTACAGGTGTCGTGAATGTTAACAAAATTAACTCAAAATCCTAAAAATAAAAACAGTTTACACTTTTCATGTGAAAAAATGACGTGTATCAAAAATTTAATAAGAGATAAAATCAAACAAGCAATTTAGAGGTCAATCTCTACAGTACTGCTTGAGTTGGATTATTCTGAATTCCTTTTTTTTGTTGGATGCAATTTGCATCTCTCATCTACTACTACTTTATCTAAATTACACAATAAAAAAAGAACTATCCATTTCCAACCTAAACCGATTATAATGATGTCATTTGACAAAGAAAATAAATGAGTAATAAATAAAAGATCAAAAAAATTAAAAAGACATACATACCTTGTCAGATAAGGAAGCTGAGTTAAATAAAGAATTTCCGAAATTGACTCTATGAGACAAGAGCTCATCCAGGCCCCTTGTGAACAAGATACAATGTTAATACAATAATTTTTTTTGGCAATATTATCAAGTCAACAACATTAGCATTATCAAGTTTTATTTGATGAGAAGAAGAAATGGAACAAGAAAGAGAATAGACCCAAAATCAAATTAACTTAACCCTTAAGCATCACTAGAAAGAAAACCTAATTTCATATGTCAAGTATACAATATAGTAATTTAAATCTTAGGTACAAAGAAACAATATTCTAGAATTTTAACAGAAACATATGATACAGTAGTGATAAAGGTGGGAAGCTTCTAATTTATACCTTAACAGCCAAATGAATCCATCATAACAATGAGCAGAAGCAGAATGTGCCAAAATCCTGGAGAAGGAAAATAAGAGTACATAAACAAGGTCACATTGATAAACAGCATGACAGGATTACCCACCTACCATCTGAAGTTAAATGTCAGGATAGTGAAAACATAAATTCCAGCAAAGAAGAAACAAAATTTCCTATCATGAACAAGCTGGCTCATTCATTAGTGGAATGGAATGAGACTAGGGATTGAGAGTGACCTCACTATCACTAGATTTGTGGATCAGTGGAATGGAAACACCAGGTTATCTCAACTGGAAAACCTGAATGTCATGCCTTTTGTCAGGAGCTGAAACAGAAACAAACTCGATATGCATGTATACCTAGTCAAACCCACAAAGTAGCCAAGGATGACAAGGCTGGATGGACATTTCATCACCGATGGCTTTACGCATAAGGTTTGAGCTGAACGTGCAATATTTAACTTGGGTTATTATAATTTATTGAACATACACCAGTTATCAATAGAAAGAAGGTTGAATGGAAACTACATTTGTTCAAATTAGAGTATTCTTAGATAATTATTAAATGACTCTGATGGAACACAACTGAAGCATTTTCAGTATTTTCCCTCTATCCATAGCACTTTATAGCAATTTAATAGCATGTATTAGTCTTGAAAAAAAACATAATGTATATTGGTGGAAATTTCAGTAGAGAGTGTAAAAGCACAGAAATGTTGAATTTCAATTGACAAACCTTGAATTCTGACATTCACACCATGTTGAAATAATGATATTCAACTCAAAACCTAAATAGCAAAGAATGGAGAGGTCCTTTTAGCCATCAACCAACTATTGCTTCAAAAAGCATGACCTTTCCATTTGTGTGAAAAAAACGTTCAGCATTTTCAAGTTCAAAGAAATATTATTCCAGCCAATCCTTTACCATGTCATTTTAGGAGGGGGTTTGTGTAGGCCGGATTGGGTGAAATGGAAAATGAGGAAAGTTTTAAAAAATGTAAAGTGTTTATGCGAGACAAAAAGTAAGGGAAAATCTTTTAAATATTCCCTTCTATTTATATGTAACATTCCGGGACCTTCTCACCTCCCCTCTAAAAGCCCTGGACTCACAACCCTCGATCCCCAACCTTGAACCTACTCGTAACCCTTGACCACCCTCTTCAGTTGCCTTGCTCCAGCCCTCTTTCGTGAAGCTCTGCAACTCACAATTTCAGCCTTTGTTCTTCCACAACGCAAAAGATGCTCACACCCCTCTCCAGCTCCCCCCTACTTCACACCTTTTCCGCCTTGCTTTCACCTTTCCAGCTCCCCCACCCCACTTCATTGCATCTCCACAACCACAACCATGAAGCAAGGTGTGCAAGCCCCATTGGAACCACCCACCCCCCAAACTTTTTCTTCACTTTAGTGTTTGTATTGAGTATTTTTTTGTTGGCTTCATCTATGCATCAGTCATTGATTTTTAAGGTATTTGTTTGTTAAACTTAGTAAAATTTCAATATCAGCGTGATTTCTTACATGATCACATTGTTCTTGCAATTTATTTTTATCCTTACATTGCACAAATCTTGATTTTTAGGTAGGTCGCGTCTATTCTGTTGTTGGGTGAGTGAATAAACAGTGAAAATGAAGGTGAATAGTAAGAACGAAAAAAGAGAAAATAAGAAAAACGAAAAATATAAATATAAAAATATTATTTTAATAAATAATTAGTAATAACTTGCATGTAACAATTAATTTAAATAAATTATTTAAAAAATGAAATTTTTTTCCATTAACTTTTAAAATTTTGATACATTTACTTCAATTTTGAGATATTCTAACCAATTCTGTGACTATCACAAATACCTTCTATTTTTCTGACATTCTAACAAATTCTCTTCCAACAGAATCTGACACATTCTTTCTGACAAATTATAATGATACAAACAAGCCCTTAGGGTCATATCATAAACATAGCACAATAAAGAAACTATTTCAAAAAAAAAAAAAACTAGCAACAACAACCAACAAAGAATGTGGGAAATGATAAAAAGAAAAGAATCAAGAATAAGCACCTATCAATATTTCCAGATATTCCTTCAAACCAGCTGATTACATGAGAGGTATCGATTTTGTCACCATAACAGTGAATGAGAAAATAGAACAAGCCACACCTACAAACAATAAGGTGATAAGTACAATGAGTGGAAATTTTATGAACAGTAAAAGATTGAGCATTTAAAAATGAAACATCTATTTGAGACTGCAACCTGCTGAAAAATCCCAAGGCTTTGTTAGGTTTAAAAGAATTATTAAGAAGGAATCAAAAATCAAGTCCCAAAATTCCAACAAATGTATAAATGTTTCTTGTTTTGTTATTCCTGAAATTGCAAACTTTTGTGTGCTATGCAAATCTAAAGAGAGAAAAGGCAAGGATAGAAGGAAACACCTCCAGGAGTTGTATTTCTCCCTTTTAAGAGTTCCAACAACCACAAACCAACACCACCACCTTAACCAAAGCCAAATAGGTGATTTAGGGCACATTTGTGCAGGCAAAATTGGTCGAAAATAAATTAACAAGAATTCATTTGTTGAACGAAATTGAATTGAATGGAAATGAATTCAATATAGAGGTGTTTGTACACCTCTCAGAATTAAACAAAATTAGAAATATTAATGTTTGTGCATATGTTAGAATTGAACAAAATTAAAAATCAAACTATGTTTGTGCGATCTGAGGAGAACACCCTTATTAATGGAGAATATGAGAGGATGATGGGAGGAGAGGAAGATTTGAGTACAAAAAACCCATTTTCCATGGATGCACCGGTTGCTAACAAGGAGAGGAAGAGGAAGAGGAGAGGAGATGCACCTGTCGCTAGTCATCGGTCATGGGGCGAGCTGGAGAGATGAGCTAAGCAAGCATCAATTCCAACAAATTCAGGGGTTGAGCAGATAGTTTTCATTTTCACTGAATTGACTTAACTGAACAATGTCACTGAAATTCATGAGAAATGAATTCTGGTGGCACAAACAATGATTCAATAGGAAATCATTTCATTTCATTTCTTTTCCGTTGAATTCAATAGACACAAACAGTACCTTAGTTGGAATGCCTACTGTAGATCCAAGTGCACATTTTTGAAAATAAGGTGATATACGTCTTATCATCCTTCTAATAAGAAGTACCTTTTCACTGTTGATATCACCTTCTTTGAGTTTCAAACCTATTTTGGTGATTTTTTGGAATCATCTAATGTTGTTCCTATTAATAAAAAGGCACCCGATAGATTGCAATACCAGTTCTCATCCTTTGAAGGTATATCATTGACATAGACAAGTTCCATCGTCTCCACCAACTAAATCTCCTTTCAAATCAAAAGTAAGTCTGACTGCACCACTGAATTTGATCTTGACCTTCTTATTGCCACGTATTTGCACCTCTCACCCCATTTTTAACTTTGTTTCTTATGACTTTCGACACTTTGCCCCATCATTGGCTACTAAGTCTATACTCAAGGACTATAAGGAGACTTTACAACTACCACAATGAAAACAGCAAACGGATAATAAAGTGGAAGCATTAAGGTCACATGGTACTTGGGACTTGGTGCCTCGTATTATGGAAGTGAATATTATTACTTGTTGATGGGTCTACACCATTAAATACAAGCTTGATGGGTCAGTACATAAATATAAAGTTCGTGTTGTAACTTGTGAGTTAAACCAAAAGTATGGTGTTAACCCAATTTAATTCAAGTTGTTCTTTCAATGGCTGTCATTAGCAATGGAAGTTATATGTCAAAAATGTCTTCCTATATGGTAATTTAAAGGAACAAGTTTACATGAAACAACCTCCTAAGTATGTTTCTCAATGGAAGAATATAATATGCATATTAAAGAAAGCAATTTATGGCCTCATGCAAAGTCTGCATGCCTGGTTTGCAAAATTCAATCAAGTTATGACTAGTGGTGGCTTCAAACAATGTGCAGTGGACCACTATGGCTTTTATCATAAGACAATTATTGGTTGTGTTATATTAGTCGTGTATGTTGATGATATATTAATCACAAGCAATGATGCAAGAGAAATTGTGGATACAAAGTTTTATTTGGGAAAAAGTTTTGTTACTAAAGATATGGGAAAACCAAAATACTTTTTAAGGATTGAGATAGCATACCCCAAAGGTAAGATGATTCTACCTCAACAGAAACATGCATTAGATTTACTACAAGAAACAAGAAGGTTGACATGTAAACCCAAGCTCATGCCAATTGAACTTAATCACCCTTTCTGGGATAATTCATCTGAGAAACTTGATGATCCAAAATAGTACAGGAGATTAATTGAAAAATTAATCTATCTCACTGTTATGAAACCAGACATTACATACTCTGTTAGTTTATTGGGCCAATTTATGGATAAACCAAGGAAGGCAACATTGGGTGGGTGTACAACATCTGCTTGCATATATCAAAGGTCTCCAGGAAAGGGTTTAATATACAAGAGGATTAATCACTTAAAGGTTGAAGCCTATTTTGATTTCAACTATGCAAGTGACAAGGTAGATAGGAAATCTATCTCAAATTTCTACATATATGTTGGTGAAAATCCAGTTACCTGGCAAAGTAAGAAATAGAATATTATGTCTAAGTCAAGTGCAGAAACTAAATATAGGTCAATAGCACAAACTACATGTGAAACAATGTGGATAAAGTCCTTACTTGTGCTAAGACTAACTGCTCAACTTCTAATAACTATGCATTGAAACAATGAAGCAACCATATGCATAGCAAGCAATCCTATTTTTCACAAATGTACCAAGAACATTAAGTTGACTACCATTATGTTCAAGACATGATGATGAAGGTTGTAGTGTCTACCCCTTGCACACCATCCACTAAACAACTTAACAAATATCTTCACCAAGAGTTTGAGTGTTAATGTTTTCGAGTCCTTGTGTAACAAGCTAGACATGATGAATATCTATGCTCAACTTGAGGGGGAGTGTAATAAGTGATAAATGGATGCATCATGTCTTAAGGTGGTTAAATGGACATCCGTTTAAGTAGATCCATATAATCACTTCTATATATCTTGTACTGTTTGCCCTCGTAATGTTAACTCTCTTTTAATCTCATTTTTACATAGTGATGCATTGAAAATTTGAAAAACAAATAAGGTATAGCAAAGGAGTTCAAAGAAAGAACTTGTCAAAAAAGTCCCACATTAGTAAAAATGGATACAATAATTGTAAACATAAACGGAGAGACATCTTATATACAATTAAGAAAAGAGTTAGGCATATATCTAAAATCACAAAAAATAAGTTCGTGTTTATATGAGGTGGCTTAACAATGAAAAATATTCATTTACAAAGCTAATAAAAAATTTTAGAGCAAAAAAAAGGAACTCAACATGGTATTCAATGATTTAGAGAAAGCTTACATAGAGTACCAAGAAACTTATAGTGGTGGATATTCAAAAGAAAAAGAACACCAATACAATATATTGATATTATAAAGGATATATACGAAAGAACAATTACTAATATTAAAACTAAACAAAGAAGAAATTTCCGGAAGACAAAAATTTACACTATGGATCCTCTCTAAGTCCATGTTTGTTTTAGTTATGAAGGAAATTCACAGAAAAATACCCTAATGCATGCTATTTGCTGATAGCATAAATTAGTTGATGCTATTTGACTTTTTTATTTCCATGTTTCTATCAACAAGTCTATTTACTGTTGTTCACATTTCATTGTTCCCTTGTCAATCTAAGTTGCCACAAACTCATTATAGCATTTCTTATTGTAGGTTAGCTCTCTTTTGGATGGTTAAGGAGGTGCACTCATGTACATTTCTGGAAAAGGAGACTAGCAAACACCTTATTTAGTTGTTAAAGTTTTACAAGTTTAGTTGTTATATAGATAATGAAACTCTTGAGTATTTAAATTGAATGTTGTGGCACCCTGACTACAAGTATTTGTGGATTTTTACAATGAATGCTTTCACTTGAGCTTTTAATTAGACAAAATTAAGTACTTTAATTATATTTGAATGTCTTTGTATCAAGGACCTTACATAGCCAACATTACCACTCACAGAATAAGAATAGAATCCAAGCATCCAAATTCAATTGTCTAAGAATTAAAAAAAACACCTTATGAGTGAGATAGCACAGAACGAAGGCGACAACAAAAACAACAGGCTAATAAAGAAAAAAGAAATAAAAACAAAATCAAATGTAAACAGAGACGGCACACAAAGATCCACAGACTCATCAATTGGGATACCACAAACCTCAACAATTCCACAATTATTGTGAAGACCCCCTTCAACTGATGACAGGAACAAGCCTCACCTCTAAAGATTCCATTATAATTTATGGTTAAAATGATTAAATGAGAAAAGATGTAAGCTGAATCCCAAACAACCAAGGAGGTATGGTAAAAATGGAAAGTAAAAACATAAAAATCAAGTATGCAAACATGATAACCCAATTATGCAACTTACCATAGAAAATGTCCCTTCACAAGCCTGTCCCCAAGAACATCTACAGGATTCTCCCTCCTCAAACGCTTCACTCCGTTAGATGTTGACACTTTTGTTTTACAAGCCTAAAACGGGATAAATTTTTTCCAAGTATATTGCAGTCAATGAAGTAATAATAATGATGGGAAAACATGAAATAAATAAAGGTTTCAGTCCTCAAAATGAAATAAAATTTGCATACATGTCTATGGAAAATTCCTTCATTTCTCCTATAATTTTAACACTAGTAACTACTCTTTTATACATGTCATTATAATATTAATATATCGTATAAATACTTTTCATTCCATTACTCACTACAATAGATTTCGAGGTACTCTATCATAAACTTTTTCTAAATCAATGAAAACCATCTAGAGGTCCTTTTTTTAACTTTAAAATTTTTTATTAGTTGTCTAAGCAAATGAATAGATTTCAGACCTTACTAGCATAAACTCAAATTGATTTTCTATGATTTTAGTTCATTGCCTTAATTTTTACCCAATTATCATTTCCCATAATTTCATAGGATGACTCACTAACTTAATACAATGACAATTACTACAATTTTGTTTTACTCGATTACCATTTCCCATAATCTCATAGGATGACTCACTAACTTAATACAATGATAATTACTACAATTTTGTATATCTCTCTTATTCTTAAATATAGGTATTAAAGGGTTCTTTCTCTATTCATCCAGCATTTTCTTAGTCTTTAAAATTATACTAAATAGCTTAGTTAACTACTTAATTCCTACTTTACTCAAGCACTTCCACACTCCAATAGGAGTACCACCTATCCTAATAGTTTTCTTACATTTCATTTTACTAACAGCCATTTTTACCTCCAGACTATTAATTCTTCTAAAATAAATATAGTTTATATAATTTGTATAACTACCCAAATTTTGCATGTAAGAATCCTATGATAGATTGTTTAAAAAGTTTGCTAAAATTATCAAAAGTTTACCATCTTAATCCTTAATTCCTTTGCTTGACTCAAAGTGTAGATTTCCTCTCTCCAACCTTAGCCAATTCATATATTCTATTTTTCCCATATTCTGTGTTCAAACTTCAAACTATCATATAATTCCTTATATACCTGATTTTTAACTTCAGTAACAATTTGTTCAGCATTCCTTTCTTCTAATTAGTACTTTTTTAAATTACCTTTATTTCTACATTTATAACAAGTTTCATAGCATTATTTTTTCTTTAATTATCTTTGGTATATCATTCTAGCATCAATTTTTCTTTACCTAGTGGAGCTATATCGTACAAGACTCCTAAAATTACCTTAGCAATATTTTTAATACAGGTAGTTGTCTCATTCCAAAGTTTATTTACCTCTCTATCTAGTTCCTCCTTCCTTTAACAAGTTATCTCTAAATATCATTTTCTTTTCCTCTTTTAAATTCTATTGCTTAATTTTTAGGTTCATATGTACCTAAAAATCTTAATAATCCTTTTCATCTTAATCTTGATGCTAACATCTAACATTAATAATCTACATTGTATAGTTAACTTTTCACCAAAAATAACAATGAGTGCCATGAAAATTTCAACAATTTTTTTTCATAAACATAACAAAAAATATCAAAGTTAATTGTAGTGGATAGGAAGGCCAGGCAAGAGAATTAAGCCCACGTCAATTGCATATGTCATCTACAAATAAGCTTCTGGTCAGTTTCAATATCAAAGTTGCTTAAAGATGGTAAGAGGATGAGACAAGCAACCATGTTTGAAAGTTTGAAACATCATCAATTGCATATGGTTTTAGTAGACTAGCTATGATTGGGATCAGTTTCTCATTTAACCTAGTCTCCAACATCTTTCTTCCATCAATCAATTGTTGGAGTACTTCATTGAGCCACAAATACCGTCCATATTCCTACTTTTCATAATTTTCCAATATCCTACGCTTATAGTACAACCCTCCTATCTACATACTACCTTTTTAGCAAATGCATCACGTTTGGAAAAGAAAGGTTTTCTGCTTGACAATAAGGAAGTCAGCCAAATTATGGAGCGCCAAAAGAGAATTTAGATACACTTTCTTAGTTCAATATTACAAGTTGTAAACATGTTTGTGGAAAAGACAATGTGAGAATAAATGATGTATTAGGGTAATTTGTGTATTGCACGTTTAATCTCACATTGGTTAGAGTTGGTTTGTCCACTTTATGTAGCCTCTATATACAAAGGTATTATCTTTCCTAATAGAATTGCACCATTCAACTTCCACCTATCTCTAACATGATATAAAAGCAAAGGTCATGAGAGTTCAAAAGGAAAGAGAGAACTAGATAAAGAGGAGGGAAGCATTGGCCACCACTCTCCTCCTAACCATCACTTTTGTTGGCCCCTCCCTCCAATTTTCGTTCCTACCACTTGTGCAGGGACAATTCTCCAAATCCAACTACAGACTCTCCCAACCACCATTGTCCATGTCACCACCACTACCACCATTTCCAACCCCTCCAACACTCCCTCAACAGATCCGGCAACACTCTCCCTAAACCCTAACCCAGCACTGCCACCAGCCTCTCTGGAAAACCACACCAAAATCCACCTTCCAAGCATCTAAACCCTCCACTGCCACCCTTTTCACTGTCAGAAAATCCCTCCAACACCCTTCTATTATTGGAAAATCTCATCACCACCCTTCCCCTACACATCGACCACACAAGGTTTCCACCATCACCAGTCATCAATCACATGTCCAAACACAAAAGGGGAGAACAAGAGATTTCGTCATCCATGCATACACAAGTCAATTGCATGTCCAAGGAAGGTGTTTGTGCAGGCTTCCGACAGTGCTTCAAAACAAACAGGAAAGCCAAATGCAGAGTTCCAAGTTTTTGCAGGCAAGATGCCATATCAAAGAAGCAGCAATCATTGTAGACAGACACATTACAGACAATGGTGAAGCAGAAAAAAAAGAAAAAAATGGAAAAAAAAAAGGGAAAGGAAAGGTAAAAAAGGAAAGGAAAAAAGAGGGAGAAAAAAAAGAGAGAGAACAACAAGGGAAAATTAAAAAACAAGGGGAAGAAGAAAAGGAAAAAAAAGACTAGAAAAGGACAAGAACAAAAGGGGGAGAGAAAGGAAAAAAGAGAATAAAAAAGAGGAGAGAGAAGAAAAAAATGAAAGTAAAAAATGATGAAGTCATAAAAAAATACGAAAAATAAAAAATTCTAGAGGGTAGATCACATGTATCTATCTATTTTCTATGAATAGATCACATTTGTCTATTAGTTCTACTATCTGAAATATAATTCTCATATTATTGCCTTTTGCTATTACTTCTGCTACATTAATCAATTTCCTGCCTCAAATTGTATTCAATGATTAATCTACTGCTTTTGAGATATAATTTTCATATTACAGTCTTTTATTGCTACTTTTGCTACAACTGACTTTTTGTCTCTCTATATATTTATTATGTTTAAGTTTGTTGAATTATTACTGAGTTTATGTTATTTAGCTAGTTCCAAGCTAAATGTTCCAACTTGAAGAGAAGTGTAAGAATAAATGATGTATTAAGGTTATTTATGTATTGTTGGTTTAGTCCCACATTGATTAGATTTAGTTTGTCATCTTTATATACACTCTACATATAAAGGTCATAGCCTTACTAATATAATTATTTCATTCAACTTCTACCTACCTCCTCTATTCTCACAAACAAGTACATTGTCACGACATGACAAGGCTTAATGTATACAACTACCATCACAACCTCACTATATAGAATCGACCACAAATATTTTTCTACCATATCTTTCACAAGGCCTTATACATATGCTAGATAAAATATCATGGAACAAAAAACATATGAATCAATGATGTTCCATTGAGCAAACAAAAGGACATGTGAATCAATGATGCAAACATATTTTCCCCTATAGGATTTAAATGTTCGGTATAAGGATCTCAAATCAATGGTATTGCACAGTTATAATAGAGAACCATCATTCTATTTATATTGCAATAATCAAGACTGGTGAGAGCTCTAAGCACATTCAAAATAATTCAGAATATCACTTTATGCTGAAGTGATGATTGATGATGAGCAAGAAGCTGAACATCTATACCACATCAAAAAATCCTATTGCTAAATTGATTGCTAAAATTCAAGTAAACATGGAGATTGGCTAGAAAGTATAAACAACATAAAGAAATTGAGCTTGACATGACCTTTTTCTCATGCTTTTATTCATACAGTATACCCACTAGGGCCTCTACAATATCTATAAGATGAACGATCAAATACATGCTTGTATGGTTGTTCAGGTGGGTGCCTACACAATGATTAGGGTATGACCTAGGTGCCTAGGCACCCAAAGCCTTCTAGGTGTTCGATGCCTAGGTTTTAAACACTTCCTGTGAGCTTTCATGTTAACACCAAGCTTTTCAACTGCTAGCAATGATTTCCAGTAAGTTTTCAGGCTTTCCAGTTGTTTTCTCCAGCATTTATCAAATGGTAAGGTATATTTACATGGGGTTTTTCTTGTTTCTATGAATTTTTATTTTTTCTATTGTTTGAAATCTGAATGTCTAGATATTGGTTTCATTTTTTTTTGATATGTTTTGATAATTATTAAATTATTATGGTTCGAAATTGGTTGATTATATATCAAATGTATAAAATATGCAAATATATTACTGAACATTTATATCTGTATATAAATCACAAGTGAAAATTCATGCCTAGGAATTGGTTAGGCAACATCTAGCACCAAAGCATTCAAGGCAAGCTTAGTAAATTCCTAGGCACCTTGTATTTATGCAAGTTTACTGTATGTTTACTACTGAGACATGGTCCCTGACTCACTATGAATAGCTTTAGTACACATACATACCCCAATATGCAGAGATTTTTTCCATGATGCAAACCTAAGACTTTCGAATGAAGGTGGAGCAACCATGTCATTCATAAACAATATTATATAGAACTGAATAGACAAAATAGAATCAAGATGCCAATAAACTTAGGTGAATTACAGAACTGTAATTTATTAAGCTTAGATATACAGTGGCACAATTAAAAACTGTAAGGATGTTTGATGTTCTGCAGCTTAGAGACCTTGTAATATACTGAAGCAGCAAGTTCCATCAAGCCCTGCTCCAAGCTATCAAATGTGCCAATAGCCTTATCCTCCCTGGTAGCATCCAACCTATACATAAGCTTTTTTATTAGTGAATATATAACATAAAATGAAGACAAATGAAACAAAATTAAACTCACCTTGCAATTCCAGTAGCAGCAACAATGTTCTGGTTTAATTCTTTGTCAACTACATCAAGCAGTTGCTCAGCCAGAGACATCTCGTCAGAACTTTTATTTAGTTTTAACTGCAGCTTTGCATAAACAATAAACAAGTTCTGCAAGAAAATCCAATGGCATAAGATACAATCCTGAAACCATATACGCTTTAGAATTAGAGGAATTAGTTTGAGACCTTCAAAGCCATATCATGAGTAGTATGCCAAAAACGAAAAATGAAATCCTGCAAAGAACTGTGGATGGTCATGGCTCCAACGCCTAGATTTGGGCCATCTTTCAACAAATATGTATTAATGCATTCCAATAGCTTACGTGAAACTTTTCCTTCTTCCCTGATTAAATTGAGTTAATAAACATATTTCAAATCACCATAGCATAAATAGAGACCAACGTTCACAGAAGAACATACCTTATTTGGGAGCAAATCCCTGCAAACCCCTTAACAACATCTTCCCTTAGATTGGAAGGAAAATCACCAGGAGGGTTTTCTAGGAGAATGTGAAGAGTAGAAACATTGCGAAAAGCTTCTTCCTTTATACTGGGCAATAATTGATGTCTCCCATCCATAACCATCACAATATTCTTAATATAAAGAACCACAAAACCTTCATATAGAGATGTAATGGATAAGAAAAGAAAAAGCAGGCAACCCGCTGATTTATAGAATTAATACACAAATGGCTAATAGTAATTGCACAAACTTACTACAGTAAGTACGCTTCCTCATCAGATAGCAATAATCTTTCACAGAAAGGAGATGCCGTAGCAACATACTATATTCACACTGGTAGATAGCCACTTTCTCTATGACATCCAAAATATGATTGAAAAGCAGCTTAACAGAGAACAGCATAAGTCCTTTTCCTGTGAAAAGTATCACTCTTAGAGCAATCAGGGGCAGAGGCGTTTAACCGTAAAATCCAAAGGAACAACAATGATAACCTCATCAATAATCCATTTTTGAGAGGTATTGAACTCATAAAGAATTAAGACAAGAAAGAAAATAAACAAAATCAAACTTGTGTCCAAGCACAAGCCAAAAAAAGAGTATGGGATCATCCCATACATCCTATCATGCAAATGAGCAAACCACCACTTTGCTGCATAAATCTGGTAGCCCAATAAATTGTCCAATGACCCAAACTCTACAAACTTGGACTTTGTAAAAAGATGTTGCTAGAGTTATGAGTTGTATATTAGAATGGTTTAAGAGGTTTTTTGTTAATGGTCCCCTGTATATATGTATGTAATTTTGTTTTTATTGATTAAGGAAAATTATCAATCCTTCACTTCCACATGCTCGACACCTTTTGAATCTTCCTTGTACTACAATATGACCAAATTTTTGGAACCAGACATGAGTAAGTCCATAAATTGCCTTTTTAAGGTGGCAAACCATATGCTCCCTTTAAGTAACATGTCTTGGAGTAGAGTTGTTCCCCCTTACTCCAATAGTCTTTGGATGTATTACTTTTGTCCAAGACCTCACTCCTAGTCTTGACAAATTTGTTCCTAAGTCTCTCAAGTGTGTTTTTGTAAGATACTCACATACTTATTATACATTATTAAATACATTATTGTACAACAAGCAGCTATATTTATTGCAAACAATCCTACATTTCACAAGCCAACAAAACATATCAAGGTGGATTGTCACTATATTCAAAATATGATGATGGACGAACTAATTTCCACACCATAAACTCCATCAAAACTACAGGTTGATATCTTTACTAAACGTCTTACTGTTAAAAATCTTGAAAAATTTTGTAACAAGTTAAGCACGTTAGATATTTATACACCAACTTGAGGAGGCATGTTACAGTTATTAGTTGTATATTAAAATAGTTTAAAGGGTTTGTGTAAATGGTTCATTGTACATATGCATGTAATTTTTTTTTCGGTGAAAGGAAAATTATCAATCCCTCACTTCCACAAAGCTATTGATATCTTTACCATCCCAATCAATTGTATGAACATACCTTTACACTAAAATCATGTACTAGATAAATGCAAGGGTTTGGTCCTAATTTTATGTCATTCCCACCAATGGTGAACTATAAACAATAAAACTGACTCCAAAAAAGAAAGAAACTCCCCTACCACTCTGTAAATCTAAGCCTTCAATCAACAAATGAACAGCATCCTCACTCCTGACACTTCTCTGCTCCAACGCCCAAGCAAAATTTTTTTGACAATGAAAACAAGTTATATCTTATTGAAAAACAAGTTGACCCCAATTATAATGGAAGACCAAGATTATGAAATCCAGACCAATAAAGACAAGTAAAATTAAAAATTACATGGGCACAAAACACTCGACCTGAGCAAAAGTTGGCAACAATCTTATAAGGAGATCCACATTACAAGCAGTAGATGGAATTAAATAGTGGTCAGTACAGGGTGGAGAGCCCAACATTGCAGTGAAATCAACACCAAACAATTCAACTTCAATTTCATGTCGGATTTTGTAAGTAGAAAATTTGGCATGCTAAAATTTCAAGGGTATCTCCTTAAAAGGGGGGTAGTTGGGGAAGTTCTCAGAGTTACTACTTCCAGTGAGTAGTACTAACCAAGAAGTCCCCTAATGCAGTTAAGGGGCAGCAGACCAAATTGAAAGCCGATAGGCTGCCAATGCTCTTTTTATTGACACACACCACTAGGCACCCAACCAACAAGCTAAGGGCAAAAGAATCTACCAATAATTACCGGAGAGGGGCTAACATTGAAGCTTTTGTGAATGATCACACAGTAGAGAGCTGTGGGAACTGAAGAAAGAAAATTTGTATTGAATGCTACACTGAGATCAAGGTGTTATGGAGTGAAAAACAAAATGATTCCAGAAAAGAATTGTCCTCGTAAACTCATGTCAACAAAAACATGGTAAAGAAAATCCCATTTTGTTGGCAAAATTACCATGACGATTTTCAGTGTTATGTTTACAATTCAAAAAATGCACATGTACCAGCAAAATGTTGCCCAATATGTATTAATATTTGATCCGATGGTTAGTGCAAGGTACAAGCTCCATCAAAGCATCAAGAAAGCAGATAAATAAATGCATATGAGGACAAACAAGCAGGCATTAATGTATATTTCAGAAAAAAAAGGATCTTATATGCCTTGATCTCTCAACTTAAAAATATTATTCATGACAATAACTTAAAACCACCATTCTTTTGCACAGCCTAAGTGGCACCTATCATATCCATTGGACATCAGGTATCATTCAGACCTCAAATCCAGCATGGGCTAAGTCACATTTCATGTATTGCACAATGCCTACATATGGATATAAGTATGGACAGAGTTATCTCAAACTTTCAAATCTACATATGGATATAAGTATGGAAATGATTTCAAGGAAAAGTCATTTCCATTTCCCAAATCCAGCTTCTTGTACATGTTCATTGAAAATATTTCACGAGAAAGACATTTCACAACCTTTATAAGGTATATGAAGAAGCAACTTTCACAAATCCTCTCCTCCTCACTTGGAATTTCAAAGAAATTCATTGAAATCTCTAATCAAGAGATTGACATGCTTATTTATTAAGATATTTTTATATCAATCAATTACTTATACATCATCATCATTATTATTATTATAAAATAATTATACAATGTAAATTTCCTTTGAATTCCTTTGAAAACTACTTTCCTGTACTTTCTAATTCTTTTAAATTCCTTTTGACCCATAACAATTCCTGAATCCACTTTCTTGTCAATTTTTTGTGTGCAAGCAAACCCTAACTAACATGATACCTGTGTGAGCATTACTTCTACTGACATGAATATGCTACGCAAATACAAGTATGAATTTTTAACGTATATATATCAGTTAAGAGATTTTATAATATGATAAACAAGAAAATACAGACGATAATAAAATTCAAACACTAATTATACTATTTTTTGGAAAATTACATATAATATTTTAAAAAAAATATCACTAAGGAGGTGCAATTGGCTAGAACATAGGTCATAGCTCATTACAGTATATTGATAATTAATAAGTTGATAATAACATGCATATATCAAATGTCACTTGCAATACATCAAAAAATACAGATTAGGTATATAGTTAGCTAAAAAATATTAATATAGGTTGCAAATGAGCAATGGTGACTAAAATCATTAAAAAAATATAATACAGGTATGGTAGGCAACATCAATTATTGAGGTATCATAAAATTCTGAGGAATAATGCAATATCAACTTTATGGGTCAGATCCATGCAAATTTTTCCAGCTCAAGGAAAGGAACATTTGCGGTAGGTAGCATTCCACGAAGCAATCAATTATAGATGGCAAACGAAATTAAAGGAAAACCTGTCACTTCTATTGCTAATACACCAGTGCATGGAGACACCTCATCTTTAACACTAGTGCACTTCATAATCAACTGTTTGTTTCGGATGAATAAAAAAAATAGCAACTAGGAATTTTTCCACCACTATCGTCCTATGAGAGCCTGAACATAGCTTCTCATTTCACAAACTGATCCAAAATTTGCAAATCCACGTGTTCCAGAAGCCTGCTAGGCAGGAACCTTTCCCCTGAAATATAGGGATACCAGATGCTTGCATCAGGGCACTGCTCTCAGTTATTGGACAGCAAAAGAATTCCGACCCATCCTGGTCCACGTCTAGGGTACTCCAGGGCATACATAAAACATCCCTATAGGAGTCGAATAATGAAAGGCTAAAAAAAGGGCAGTCAATATTGTCAAAAGGGTGTTTGAGTCGTCCAGGTATACCATGAGAGTGGAAAAAATGAAGAGTTACAACAAAGAATTACTACATTTTCAATTTTTCATGCAGGAAAAAAAAATTGATCCGTTGACGCACAGCACCTGAAAGCTTGACAGCATCTGCGCGCTGAACGCAAATCCTGAGCAACTTCCCAGGTAGCAACTTCGGGGGACGCTTCTTGCACGACGCCATCTCCATCTTCACGCAATTCATCAGCAAGTTCAGCAAGAATGGCCACGTCTCAGCTGCACAGCATTGAAGTCGACGCGAAGTCACAACAAAAATGAAAACTACCTACCTACGCCTCGCCAAAACGCCAAACAACACTCACCGTGCGGAACCTCGTCAGTCTTCAGCTCCGCCGTCTTCCGCCCGATCAACCTGCAGAAACCGGTGGACCTCTCGCCCTCCAGCCACTTGCTGAGAAGATTCATCCCTTCCTGACGTATCAAACAACTTCCATGAGAAAACGATAAGAAAAGAAGATCGATGTAAACATTTCAGTGAGATACGGATAGGAGATGGACCTCGCGGACCTTCGCTTTCTCGGAAGTGAGCTTATACACTAACTCCTGGATATCTCGCGGCGTCGCCATGGTTGTGTTCATGCTCGCTTGGATGGCAGGGTTTTGTGGAAGAGCGGCGAGGGGAACGGTAAACCGCGAAATGGGTGCGGAGGGAATAGAACGGAAGGAGGGAAAGGAAGAGGGTTAGGCGCGTTCAGACGTTTGGGACGGACTTATTATTTATATATGCCCATGCAGGTTATTAAAGTTGATTTTATTTAAAAAATAAATAAATAAATAAGATCTCAATTAGGCATGATCAAGATCAATAAATAAAAGAACAACAGAATTCAATAAAAAAGAAAGACATGATTATCAAGATCAAGGAAATAAAATCAATATCAAGAAACAGAATAATTACAAAGAACAAATTGATTTTAACAACCTCCCCCACCTCCTAATAATATAAATATGATGATTATAAACCATATGTTTATTCTAACAGAGGTGCTAAAAGTTTTAGCTACATTAACATTTCAATTAGATTAAAAAATTTAAACTATATATGTTAACTTGGTACCTGCAATCAAATTTTCTAATCAAAAGCAAGTTGAATTTTAATTTCAATAAATTAATGTCTTAATTTTGAAATTTTAGTTATGATCAATAGTCAGCCAAATGTTTACCATAGATGCAAAGTCAGATCTACCATTATGGAACGTTGTTTAATCAATGTGTTGATAGAATGTGCGTAGAAGTATGAGTATAACTTTCCGACTAAATCTATAGAATTACCTTTTTATGTAAGCCTTATTAAGAGTTAACCTTATATATAAACAAGTTTGTTTATGATTTTTACAAACATTCAAAAGCTAGCTTAACCTTATATATTAACTACAGGAAAACTTCACCAAACCACACCTAAGTCACTAACATGTAATTAATGCATGATAAATATTACATGTTGATTCTTTCCATCTTCAGCAGGTTAAATAAAAGATGAATAAAAACAGAATAGAAGACCATCTAAAAGTTGATCGAGTGCCTTCTAATTTCATAGATGCCATATCCAGAAGGATGTCAATACCCATCAATAATGTTTTTCTTCAATTAATTGAACTCTTGAACCAAAAGTAAGTTTAAGTTCGGAATAGATAAATGTTCAGATTTATTAAAGAAGAATGCCGCTAGAGAACATGGGTTCCTAAACTGTCCCCAGACAGGGTACAAGTAAGATATTGTACACGACAGGCATCAATCTCATTGGTTAACCATATATCATCAGACCAATTGAGAACAAACTAAAACTTTATCGCTGTACATCAAAGACTCAAAATAGGGCATCGCCTAAAGCACTTCCCATACATGACAAAAGATAATAATTATGGGTTGGAATCTCGTACACATGCACATTTATTTGAGAATAAGGAAAACCAATATGTTGGTCCCACACTTGAATCAGTAAAGGAACAAAAAATTTCAATGCCAAATCTTATCATAGATTCTTACGTACCTCAATAACCTCATTATACTGATTTCATGCGTAGTTCTTTTCTTTTGGCATTTCGTCGAACATCTAGCTAGCACAGTGCGATGATGATACTGATGTCCTGTCCTGCCTGACGAACGAAGATGTACGGTAGACATGGGTGGAGGTCTATTTGCATCAACTGATCGAAGGAGGTCTATTAGCATCAACGAAGCAAATGAAAGCATGCATGCAATAACGGTTAGAGCGTTAGAAAATATGATAAATTCATTCGATGATTTGATTAAGAAATATTTCATAAATCGGAGGAGGAAAAGAAGGAAGAAATTGAGAACAATGGTCAAAACTTCAATTGATCAACCAAATGGTCAATCAATTTGAGAGTGTTTATGTTGCTCGAGGAGCTGCGATTTGAAGTTGTTTGGAAATGCTTGACAAGCAGTGAATCAATAACCAAGTCAACTCCTTTTGATATTTAAAATTATATTTATAATATTTAATCTTTGCATTTGATATATATATATATCCTTTAAATTGTATACTTTCATCTTAATATTTGCTTTATACACTACATATCATGTAATTTACATATAAATTAATACATACCACATATATACATAGCTAATTAAGAAAGTTAAGTTTGGATCAATTTATATTTACAATTGACTACTTACGTAACACTCTTATCAAATTACAAAGGGATAAATCTTCGTAGACAGGATTAGAATAACACAATATCGTTAGGATTGATGGAAATAAAAATTATGTTTAATTGTGTATTTTTATCTTAAATTTTTTTTTCTCTTTCATCATTATTCTTTTCTAAACATTTTTAAAAACAAAAATACTTTCTTAAAACTATATATTTTGATGATAATAGTAATAATAATAATGGTAACCAAATAAATAATAACGATAACATGGCATACGTGGCATCCTTGGCGAAATGTGGAGAAATAATATCAATTAATTTCATGGCATGTATTGTTCACAAGGAAAAAAGAAACATAAGTATATCGGTGGAAATATCAACAGAGACAGTGTAAAAGTACAAAAGTATGAGTTGAATTTCATTTGACAAACCCTGAATTCTAACTTTCACAACATGTTGATAATGATAGTCTCACGTGAGACTTATTTAAAACTTACAAAAATAACTTACACAGGTGAATGTATGTGATTCTGATATTAAAAATATTTTATCTTATAATTAAGACAAAATGTAGCTAGCCTTTGCCACTATAGCTATCATGTGAAAATTTTGTATTTGTAATGGTAATAGGTGCCACTGTATTTTAGAATAACATTTTTTCTTATGTATCATTATAAATGCATGGTTTATAGTGATCGTCACTATAGATAAATAACATGTGTCATTACAAACTAATTTAATTGGTTAATCAAATTCATCGTATATTATTTATTTCATGGTATATTTCATCATATATTACTTATTTCATCGCATTGATAATAAAAAATGGATTTCGTCGTATATTACTTTAAATTCAATCTAACATTATTTATTTAGTGTGAAACTTTTTACAATAAAAAAATAATTTCTTTTTTTCTGAATATGCAAGAATTGTTAAGGTAAATTAATACGAACACGGTAAATGGTTAAATTTATCCTATTTTTTCTTTGAAATGCTTGAAGTGAAGTCCATGACTATATGTATGCAGATAGGGATGGGCATCCAAATCATTTAAGCTTGTTATTTGAACAAAGTTGAACCATTTATTCGGTGGTTTGATTAGATTTTGGAAGTGTGTGGCTTAATTGGGTTGAAAACATCAAAATTGAGTTTTATTGAAAATATTAAAAAATAAAAAATATTATTTGTTGTATTATTAGGAGATGTAGATCGATACGTACGTTACAATTCAACAAGTTTGGTCATGCGTTCATTCTTTCATTACTGTTAACTGCATGTATGGTTAATTAGCATATTAAATATTCATGCATCAATTGATCTCATGTTCGATTTCACATTCATGTCCAGCAGATTATATATATTAATGTTTACGTTATTAATCTCATGCTTATATTTTGTATAGAAAAATTTTATATTCTCTGTATAGTTTCATTACTAGAAAAATCATGTTGATCGATTAATAATTTATATACGCTAATCCTCTAACTCAATGTAAATATTTTATCAATAGACTTAGCCATGGTTTAAAACAAATCAAATAATATACATTTCGAACCGGCTTAATTGGTTGGATTTGATTTAACTTACAAGACCATACTTTACATGATAAGCATAATATATTATATTTCGTTCATTAAATTAAAATGCCTGAAACAAAATTACTGTATGCGTTAACATATATCTTTTTTCGTTTAAAAATATAAAAAATAAGAGATTTTTTTTTTTGGCATCTACGTACGTCAATAATCGATACTAACACTAATATCGAATGATTAAAATTTACTCGTATCTTTTTTCATACGAATTTTAGTAGAACCTAATCATGTGAGCTGCAAAATATATTTTTAAATTTAAAATTTAACGCATACAATAGTTTTAGGGTTAATTAACAGTAAAAATAGTTTTACAAGATGGTATGATATTTAATATATATATTTATTATTTTTAATTTTTTAAAAAGAATATTCGCTATTATTACTAAAGTGGTAGTTTGATAATTGTGAGAATTTTACTCAAGCACAAATCTCCCGTAGAATTACAATTATATCTTTCAATTTTAACATTTCTGACAAAAATCTTTGAAAAAAGCTTAAGGCCTTTATCAGAATTCTAACTTTAACAACTATGGAAAAATGAAGTTAAAATTAGTTTTACAAATAATGTTAGAGTGAAAGTTTATATATAAAGGTTTGTACAATGATAATGATGTTAGTTTCTTCCTTCAACGCATGAGACATTGGTGAAATAAGATGGTTGATGTAATAGAGGGATGCGGCAACTAAAAAGGAGGAAAACTTAATCACTTCTTACTTGAAAAAAATGTTTTAAATACAAAGTTCATTTAGTTATTTATACACAAAGACAAAAAGAACAATCAGAATAAGTTGGCCACATCTAATGGTCTAAAACACAAATGCAACAAGTTTAATACTCTCCCTCAAGTCGAGAGTTGTAAATATTATCAACAACTAACTTGTGCACCATCTTGCAAAGTCTCTTGTGCCCAACAGGCTTGGTAAGAATGTCTGTCAATTGTTAGCTCCTTGCACATGTTTGGTTGCAATAATCCCTTTTTGAACTTTTTCTATAAAATGACAATCAATTTCAATATCCTTAATTTCATGGAATATGGGATTCACTGCAATGTGAATGGCTACCTTGTTATCACAAAGTAATTCAACTAACTTTGTAACCTGCAAACCAAAATCATTCAACAAGTATCTAAGTCAGGTAATCTCACAACAGGTAATAGCCATGGCCTTGTATTCTGTTGCAACGAAGGATCTTGATACAGTATTTTGCTTTTTTGTTTTCCATGATATTAAGCTATCACCAAGGAAAACGATGTAGCCTGTGGTGGATCTTCTTGTGGTGAGGCAACTCCCCCAATTGGCATCACTATAGGCTTTAACATTAAAGTCATAATAAGCTTTAATATCAATATCATTTCTCACAAAATAAAATAATCCTTAACCAAAGCATTTTTTAAATATCATAGGATTTGTGGTAGCTTCATAATATTCCTTTCATAAATTGACTTAGATGTATAACAACAAAGGCAATATCAGGTCTAGTAATGGTTAAATAAATGAGTTTTCTTATGAGTCTTCTATAATTTTCAGGGTCATGCAACAAATTATCATATTCATTCTCATAAAGTTGACTTATGGGAACTTTAGTGGTTTTACATCCTAAGAGACGTGTTCCATTAAGTAAGTCCAAAGCATATTTACATTGGCATAACTTATTCCTTTTCTACTTCTAGCTATCTCTAAACCAAGAAAGTATTTAGCTGTTCCAAGATCTTTAATAGAGAAATGTTTATGAAGGTTGTTTTTTAGATCATTTATGGTATTGATGTCATTACCAGCAATCAAAATATCATCAATATAAACAAAGACCATAACATGAATACCATTATTGTTATGAGTAAATAAAGAATAATCACATTTGGATTGAATATATCTTGCATCAATAAGAGAGCTAGACAATTTTGCAAACCAATTCTTAGAAGCTTGTTTAAGGTCATACAAAGATTTCTTAAGCTCGCAGACTTTACCTTGGTACTCCTCCTTAATATTGTACCCCTAAGGCACTTTCATATAAACATCCTTTTCAAGGTCTCAATGAATGAAGGCATAAGCCACATCCATTTGTTGAAGATGTCAATTTAATTTAACAGTAAGGGCGAGAGTAGTATGAATAGTAGTTATTTTGGTTATAAGAACAAAGGTTTCTTGATAATCTATACTCTCTTGTTAGTTTCTTCCTTCAAAGCATAAGACACTAACGAAATAAGATAGTTGAAAAAGAAGAAAAAAAAACTAATCACTTCTTACTTGAAAAATGTATTTTAAATACAAAGTTCATTTGGATATTTATACCCAAAGATAAAAAAAACGGTCATGATAAGTTGGTCACATCTAACGGTCTAAAATACAAATATAACAAGTTTAATAAATGATATATAGGAATTTGTGTAAAATTGAAATTAAAGTTAAAACCGTAGACCTTAAGTTTTATTTATAAATAAGATTTGTCAAAAATTTTATTTGAGTATATATATATATTAATAAATGGTGTAACGAAAGTAAATTTTTTACCATATATAATGTTAAAAAAGTAAACAAAAGAGATTTTTTCACCTAATAAATCGTTGCAATCTAAAAAAAATAAAATTTTTAATTCACTAAGTTTTGTCAGATAAAACTTAAGAAGAGAAAGGAGATCATTGGATCAAATCATGTAACAGTATCGACACATCTCCGTCAACATGAGCTAACGTGACTCACAGTCATGTACTTGTAGAGCTAGGAGACCATCCATGGTGGTGGTGGTGGTGGTTCCTCTTTCCCGCAACGTAACACATATCCAAGGTGGAGGAGACCAGAAGTCACCCCCCACGCCCATGTCCCCACAACCACCACTGTTGACAGGTCCACCCAGCTCGATCCTCCCATCCATGTCCCAAAACCGGCGTGTCGTCGTCGTCTCCACCGACGCACGCACCTCTCGGTCTCCTCTCTCCTCTCCTCTCCTCCTCCCCATGTGCCCTGCGATTGATTGGAGCCCGCAACCGATGTCGAGATGTCATGTGCACGGCTCTAACTTCACAGCTTTTTGACCGGAAACGGCCGTCGTACGACCAGGGGTTAGGGGTTTGTGTGGCGTGGGAGAGTGGACCATGACATGTAAAATTTGATAGGCAACGTTTTACACTTCTGCAGTTCTGCTGGAAGATACGATACGGGAAGGTTGTGCTTGTTAAGTCTTGTGATGTACATTTGCCTTTCAAAGCGAATCTTTTA
>JAMKPZ010003340.1:0-24112 GCA_024699675.1 Amphibolis antarctica
AAAAAAAAAAAAAAAACGCATGTTACACAACAAAAATACATGCAAGCTCCTTCATAATGACTACTAGTTCACTATTCAAATAACCGGTGAGTTGAGTGAGCACTCAGACATCGACCATCATCTGACGGTAATCAACAGGCAAAAAGTTTTGCCACACTCCACCACGACCATCAAATGTAAGAAAAACAAAAACAAAGTAATCAACGGGCAAGAATATTTTTTCCCTCTCACAACCATCATAATATATAAGAAAAACTGATTCAAAAGATGTTCTTGGAGTCTAACGGCCTATATGTGTACTTATAAAGTAAGAAAAAGGAAAATTAGATATTTGTTTGTGTTTATAAAATTCATGAAAATTAAATTAAAAAGAATTCAATTTTCATATATTATTTGTTTATACATAATTAAATTCAATTCATTTCCATTAATACTATTCACTCTTTAATTTAAGATAAAAATGAAGTTCAAACTCATGAAATCTAAATCATTCAAAATTCAGTTAGCTTGAGCTTCCTTGTCTACTTCTGTTCGATTGCGAAAATTTCTAATTCCGTTCAATTATGATAGGTGCATAAACACTTATGTACTAAATTCATTTTCTCTCAATTCAATTCTGCTTAAAAAATGAATTCCTATCAATTTATTTTTGACAAATTTCACATACACCAACACACCAATTTATAGAAAATGAAAAGTAAAGGAAAATACTTTTCTTTTCTTCGTGTTCTTAATGTTTGTACTAATTTCAAAATGGGATACCATTCTCTGCACTGATATACCATTGAGAATATGTTTTCAAGGGCGTGCACGAAGTGGGGGAGCTTAGAAGATCACTAGTTCCCCCACTAGTTCCCCCAACTTCATCATACAAATGACCCGAATGGGTAAAAGATAGAGTGTGAGCAGAAACAAGTGAAGGGTAAATAATTGAACCAAGCAGAAGATGGGGCGCAGGTGAAGAAAGTGCAAGCAAGAATGGGCAGAAGATGATGCATAAGCGAGAACAAGCAAGGGGTCGACTGTAGAGGCTACGCAAATGGTCAAAAGATGAGGCACAAGCTAGAACAGGTAGAAGTCAAGGTGCACGTGGAAGACTAGATGCGAAAGGCATCCCTTCACTTTTTGAAGGTGAAGCATAGGAAAATCAAAGGATTATCATAATCATACCCAAGAAGGTAATGAAATTACTTTCTTTCATTTTTCAAGGGCACAAATTCTCACATTTTCAAAACTTATTTTCCCTTACTTTCTTTTGCTTTACTTTCCTAGTGCACAAACCCCTACCCCCTAAATGTAGATTTTGGTAGAAATGTTTTGAGAGAGGGAGGTATATTTTAATGAAAAGTGGATCACCCTAACAAGTGAGGCCACCGTTATTAAAGAGTACAGCATAGTACACAAACAAAAAATTATTTAAATGTTGTAATTAAGAACAGATACATACATGGTGCACAGCTAAGATTGTGAAAATTGCCTCGATGGATCCCGCTGCACCTAAAAGATGGCCTGTAGCTCCCTACACAATTGAACAGTGCATCAATGATTAAAGCTACAAATTGAACACAAATTCAGTTAGTGCTGCAATTCTGCAAGGCTGGTACATGAATGTACCTTCGTGGAAGACACGGCTAAAGTACCGGACAAGGCATGTTCCAGAAAAACAGATCTAATGGCATTGGCCTCCACAACATCACCTGTTCATGGGATAAATTTCAGCAACTTCAGTAGGTTCTTCCTTAACAAGTGATATAATTTGTTGGCATGTGCATTCAGAAATCCTGCTAAGATATCATGTCACACATAAATTACCAAGGGGCGTTGAAGTAGCATGAGCATTTAGGTAATCAACCTGATTTGGCTGGAGCCCTGACTGCATGTAGGCATAATTAACCTGCTTTAGAAACTAACACTGTAGAAATAGCTTACGAAAGAAAATTTGGAGCATCCAGGGAAGTGAGAAATCAAAAACTGTGAACAAGCATAAAAACAACCAAGCAATATTTCCTTTGAAGAGTAGCAAAATTACCCGTTCAAAACTAGCAATAGAAGTTTATCTGTTTATGATATTGTCAACGATTCAATACTATAGTTCAAAGGTTGTAAATGGTTCTATATGCCTAAACTGCCATATCTTTCAGCAAATTCACATTTCATATGTGATGCATAAATGCAAGAAAGCACAATATTCTACCTGCTCTATTGCACGTGTCATTGCTAGAATTGCGCCTCTTCCATCAATATGAGGTTGGGTTATATGATGAGCATCACCTAAAGAAAATCAACAATCTACGAGAATATGATCCATGAATGAATGTCAGAATAATTGCATGCATTAAATATTCAAAAAGAAAACCTGACATTCCATATCCACGAACTTCAGCATAAATTTTTGCACTTCTTTCCTTTGCATGCTCAAGTGACTTCATCAAAAGTAAAATAAGTTAAAAAAGGGAAAATGTTTCGCAAAAATTTGGTAAAAATGATATTTATTATGTTGAAATTTATCAAAAATAACAAGCAAAGGTTCTGTATTTAAAGACTATTTAGTAACATCAACGCACAGAGCAACTACAACAGAATTATTACACATTACAACAGGAAAAAAAGCTAAATATAGTTAGTCCAATTAACCCCTAACAATAAGTCTTGCCAACTGTCATTCACTTCTGGTAGCATTTTACAGTGGATACAAGTGTAAGAAGAAAATGTCCTATAATGAGTAAGGGTTCAACGGGCATGGCAACAGTTGGTCACAATCATGTCTATTAGATAAACAATACAGAAAACCATCACTTTGGAAAATGGCTGTACAATTATAGATTGTAGATATTCTTTCACTTAATTATTGGTTTTTCATTCCTCTAGCTTCCTCTACTTAATAGTGAATTTACAGTAATACCATAATATTAATATTACAAGTTCAAAATAATCTTTGAGTTAAACCAAAAGGTAAATGGAACATCGTCAACAATTTGAGGGCAATTTATTCCCACGTACATCTCAATCCCCCTCCCAAAAAAGATAACTTTAAGATTTGCTAAACATACTAACATACTGAACAAGCAATTTTCTGTGAAAAGGGTAATGTCTAAATAATGTTGTTGTCTAACCTCCAAAACCATAACACCAGAGCCTTCACCTATCCTGCAAATAAACCGTAGCTGAGGAGGAGAAACAAAATGCAAAATATAGAAGGATGATAAACTTGTTTACACAAATCCATCTCTGCCACAATCAAAAGGCCGAGAAGAATGTTGTGGTTGTAAGTTGAACTTAGTAGACAATGCTCTCGACCTGTAAACACGTAAAAAAAATGAAAGTTACATTATCAAACACAAAAGAAGGAACTTTGTACGTCAAAGAGAAAATAAATAAATAACAAGTCAGCCCCCACCCCTCCCATCTCCTGGTACCAAAAAAAAAAACAAAACATCAAGCTTGTGTTTTCTAGGGCTGCCAAAACTCCTGTGGACATGCTAGCAATCAATGGGAAAAATGCATGAAAACTAAAACAGAGCTGTTAAGAAAAGTTGGTCATTACAACCCCTGCACCTCACTCCAACAAAAATGATGTATTGTCCTCAATAGAAACATACAACAATGTCTACTTTCCAAGTTCATACTTGTAGATGAAGTCAATCTTAGCTCTGTGGTGATACTCAACTAATATCTATTAAAATAACAATGAATATTCTGGAACATAAGATAGGGATATTGTGATTCCCCACATAGAGTCTTTGATCTTACGTATATTTGAAATAATGTCAAATAAAGAGTAATTTTGGAATTATCATTGAATCTTTTTAGTTGATTAAAGCACTTTAAATTTAAATAAGATATTGGAAATAGGAATAATCCATTTTCCAAAAATCTAAAGATACTCTAACAATGATGGCCTCAACTACGATACCCAAATATTTACGTTGCTTGTCACATGCATATCATATTAATACTATGCATATGCTACTTCAATATTGTATTTTTCTGTTTTAATTATGACTTACACCTTTTTGAGGACTATATCAATATTTTATTAGTTATGATTATAATTAAACATCTCATAATTGTCTTGCAATGAAGCATGAATGTGTTTAACTATTAACATTTGATGCATGCAGTTTCAACCTATTTTTTATCAATATACCATAATTAATGTTTTAGATATATAGTCACTTGTGATTATTAATAATCTTACAAAAACGTAATCACTAATATATTTATATCAAAAATGCAAACATTTCTATATTTTTGATGTATTGTGTCATTAGATGTAATACACAACTGCTTCAACGTCATTAAATTTAAAATTTCAAAATATCTACATCAATAAACATGTTGATACTTCTATTTGCATACCTAGGCACCATGGCTCAAAGGTAATATAACATTGCAGTTATATTAGGTATTCAACAATAATGCTTGTATGACACCCATGAATACTTCCCCAAACTTTAAGTATGAACTATTTAGCTGAATTGATAATCATGTGAAAGAGTGTAAGTGGGGTATAACAGGTTGCAAGCACGTACTTGCAAAATCCAGCTATTGATAAAGCATCAATGCTGGATTCTGTGCCTCCAGCAACCATAACATCAGCATCTCCACATTGAATCATCCTTGTAGCATCTCCAATAGAATGTGCACCCGTTGCACAAGCAGTCACAGCAGCATGGTTTGGTCCCTTAGAAAAAGTATCACACAGATTGCAGTATGTGCAGATCAAATGAAATCTTCAAGAATTTTCGTAGAAACATGCAGATGTCAAGTACATTATTTTTGAATATATATAATGTAGAGTTATAAATAAATAGAAGCACATTAACAAAGTAATTTTGACAGCACTAATAACGTACACTAACAATGTGCATAAAAGGAAAAATTGGAAAGAACTGTACTTTCGAAGAAAATATTCATGATGGTAATGATCTTATAGCTTGTAACAATTAAAACATGTCACAGATAATAACTAATTATGATAAGGTAACAACACACAGACTCTTTGAAGTACTGACCCTACAAGCATACACTAACCTAACAAGGTTTAGTGTGGGTTCTAAGTGGAACCTAATGGTAATGATAAGTCCACAAGACTCAAATTTTATGTTTATTGTTGTTATAGAATATTAATGTATTAGGTTTAAGAGTTGAATTTCCTCTTTGATGTAACCTCTATTTATATAAGCATTATATTTGCTTATGAAATCATTCTTCTTCCACTCATTTCTTGTGTTTTTACATTGTATCAAAGCTTAAGTTTTGAAATACCATAAAGTATGAGATCTGGGTAAGGAAAGAAACCCTAGCCGCAACTGTCCTCCCAACCTGATTTTTATGAGATCTGTTGTCTCTTTATGTATCTGTTGTCTCTCTAGTTGTTATTGAGTCTATTACAAGCTAGTGTTAGAAAATATTAATATATTAGGGTTAAAGGTTACTTGTGGGTTTAGTCCCACATTATTTCAGTTGTATTGTCTTTTTGATGTATCCTCTATTTATGGAAGCCCTATCTTAACTTGTGAAATCAATGTTCTTTTTCCATTCATTTCTTGTGTTCTTATAGTAAAAAGGTCTCATATTCCAATAAAATCCAACTGAGTAGTCAGAGAATTCTCAACTATATTATAAGTTAAATCGACATCGATACTGTTTCAGATGTGGAACTATTCGTCCCAACACTCCCCTGCACGTGTGGCTCTAGGCCTTTCACTGACACCAGTACTGTTTCCGGTCAAGGCCTAGGCCTATGCATGGCTCATGAATAGAGTATACAACCTGCTTTGATACTAAGTATAAAGGTCTCATATTCCAACAAAACTCAGCAAAATAGTTGGAGGATTTTCAACTATATTATAAGATAGATCAACATTAGTATTGTTTCTAATGTGGTACTATTCGTCCCAATACTTACAATTGTTACTAACACAAGTTGATATGTGAGATCTTCATTAAAGTAAAATTGTAAAAATTGCTAAAACTAAACTATCACTAAAAGTGACAATGGGTCACTTACCAATCAAAAAACCACTATATTGACGACAAATAGTCCAAGGGAAACACAAAAGTGAATTAGCTAAAAAATCACTAAATTGAACTTGACCAAAGGTTGGGTTCTAATACTGAAACTATTTTTAATTTATTCTTAGGACCCCTTTTGATACTGAGTTTCTTTTAAATCATATGGTAGTCAACAAATGTTTATAGGTTCAAGTGGACAATAGAAAGGTTGGTTGCTTTGGGCTGCTCTTTCAGAAGGCTTATTTCATACACATGGGATCCATGAGCTGGATCAAATGAACAACCACCGTATACAATGGGTAATAACACAAATCCAATTAAATACGTAAAGACTACATAGACACATGTATACATGATCAAAACAAGTTTTTTTATACATTTGTCAAACTAAAACTTCATACCTCTATTTTTCTCACCTTTTGATCAATCCAATCCTTCTCTTCTCATCACCTCCTCTTTCTCTTTCATTATTTTCACAACCATAATTGCACCTTAATGCCTATTTCTGATCCATGATGGAAATCAGTGAGTTTCACCTACACAAGAGAAGTCTAGCACTGGAGAGAAGGTGCCAGTTGAGTTGGGAGAATACCAAAAAATGGCCTGGAAAAATCAAAGATACAAATTTAAGGACACGATCAAGAATGGAAAAAAATGCGTTCGACCGAGATCTAAATCCAGATGTTCCAGGAAAAAAGTCCTAGGGGAATAGGTGATGGAACTTAGCCTGGACCAGACTTAAAGGTGGCTGACAGGGTTTTGAAATCCAGTTTTTCTAGGAAAAATCTGGTAACAGCTAGTTGTTATAACTGTTGTGACCACATGCCAAAGAGAGAACTTGAAGAAGATTGGGAAAAACATAACCCATCAGAAGAGAAGTCCAACGACAAGGCAGAAAAACAAGGAAGCTAGATGTCTAAACTTGGTTCATTCCAGATTGACCAAGTCTTAAGGAGATTATGGAACATGAGGACCAACGTGTGGTACCTCTAGCTCATCTATAAAAAAGGTTGTTGAGTGCCTTTGCAGGGCATTCAATCCATTCTAGTTCTAGTGTGTTGTAATCGTAGACGCTAAGAGTTTTTCTTGTGCTGTAGTGCAATAGAATTCCCTCTTGTTTCCTATATATTCTTCCTTGTGTGATTGTGGGGTTTCTATAAGAAAGAGAGTTCAGGAGTTCCACACCTGAATTTCGAAACTCACTTTTTTTTCATTTGTGAACTACATTTCCATTGTGCACTCTCATTCCTTAGCTTCTTCCACCATAACAGTTTTTAAACTTAAGAGGACTTGGAGTTACGGATCACTTTCTCTACCCCTTCCCACAATCTCATACCATCTCTCTCTTCTTTCCATATTTCCACCATGACCATTGGTCCCACGCTCTTCTCCTCCTCCCTACCCAAAAAAAGAATCAATAAGTGACAACTCAACCAAAGTTTTATCAAAAACCTAGAAGGCAAGAAATCCAAGCCTAATCTCTTCCATACCTTGGCCAAGAAAGTTGTACTGAAGTTGTTGCCACTAGTCCTATCATGGCCACTTGCTGTTATTGAGTTGCCACTGATCATTGGTCATTGAATAGTTGTTGCAACACCTCTAAACCCCTCTCTTTTATTATCTTACCATTGAGTAGTGTAGGGGATGAAGGAACTCATTAGCCTTATATAAGCAAAGTGCATTTCTTCCTTTTTCCACTTCATAACTCATGTTTTGAAGCCTCATTACAACTACCATTACACCTCCATTAACATCTACAAAAATTCTTTACGGTCACCACCTAATGCAACTCCCTCTCTCCATTACTTCGTTAAATTAAGTCAAGTATCACACACATTTTAGTCCACTTGACCATGTATCTAAAGTACATTTACTCTAAAATGATCCTTGCCATGGAATGCCCTTAGAGAAGCCTAACATTTTTGTCCAACCAACTTAAAATCAAATAGCAAGCCAAATAGCCAACCATACCAACCACTTGACTTTATTAAAGCCACATTTCAAAGTCGAACACCTTAAAATCATCTCACCTGACCCTGTGACTATTTTCCCCACTAAACTAATCTAACCACCAGCCCCATTGCATCCACTCCAATCAATTGTTTCCCAACACTAATCATGTCAATATCTTGCAAGGGACTTATCAAGGCCAAGAACTTTTAATATGACTAAATTTGCTTAAGTGCAAGATTGCATAAAACAAAGTCACATACCTATAAGTCTAAAATCCCAGCTATGAACAAGTGATGCCATATAAGGTACCAATCCAAAGTATCCAAAGTACCTTTGCTCTGAAATGGTCGTCACCATGGAAAGCCCTTAGAAAAGCCTAACATTTTTGGCCAACCACCTTAAAATCAAATAACATGCAAAATAGCCCACCATACCTACCACTTGACTTTATTCAAGCCATGTTTCAAAGCCAAACACCTTAAAATCATCTCACCTGACCCTGCAACTATTTTCCCCACTAAACTAATCTAACCAACCCCTCACCCCCCATCGCATCCACTCCACTCAATTGTTTCCTGACACTAAACATTTCAACATCTGGCAAATGGCTTATCAAGGTAAAGAACTTTCAATATGACTAAATATTCTTAAGTGAAAGATTGCATAAAACAAAGTCACATAACTAAAAATCGGCAATCCCGGCTATGAACAAGCAATGTCATATAAATTACAAATTTATTACTCCTATTAAAATTAAAAAGTTCTATGTGCAAACTTGGGTAACGGTAGTGAACTTTCTCTTTTCAAATTGCTACTGATAAACTTTTCAATGAACAAGAAAACCATGAGAAGAAAGTCATGTACCTTAAATCCATACTTCATGCTTACATGACCTGATGCCATATTGATCAATATCCTTGGAATGAAAAATGGGCTTAGACGACGTAGATGCTGTTTTAAGAAAGCCAAACATAATCATGCAGTAATCCTTATGCTCACTAAATAATTGAATTTCCCACTGTACGCAGTGTTAAAAACCATGTAAGAGTTGCACACCAATACCAAAAAGAATTCATTTAAATTTTACATAGACAAGAGATGTTACATGCCTTCTCACAAATCATCTTTCCAGCATCTACAATGTCGCAAATGCTACCAATGCCCCCACCAATGGAAACACCCTAAAAAATAGGACGTGACATGGTTTAGCACCACAAGTAATGAATATCTTGCAAAACATTAGGGACAAATTACCGTTCTTTCCAAATTTTCCATCCCATCAGGTATCCAATTTGCATCTTTAAGAGCTTCATCTGCTGAACATAATGCATATGTAATAAACCTAGCCATGGACCTTTTATCCTGATAGTGCAAATGAAATGATGATGCAAGGTCTTTATCAAAAATGGGAAAGCTACTGGATTTTGATCTTATAGTGTTCTACTATCAATAAATTCATCAGATTCAATTTACCATGTAAAAAACCTTTTATATTGAGAAGGAAACTAGCAATAGACAAATCATAAGTACTCAGAAAAAACAGAAGAAACATCAAAGAAGACCTCCTTACGTTATGGATTTAGATTAGCCAAAGAATATTTTTCAAACACTAGAACCAAGGACTAGTGATTAAAACTAATGTTTTACATTAAATGGGCATATAAATTAATTCTCTTATTGGCACGCACACATTTGAAAATATTGCTTTTTTACATGTGAATATTTTTTGGAGGTAAATTGAGTAACTCTCATTCATAAAATATGTATCATCCAAGGAAAGCAAGACTTTTTTACAAATGAAGATAGGAAAACGGAATGGGCGTACATCAAAATATGGATGCACAAACAAACAAATATGCACTAGTTACATCTGCATACGGCAAAATGACATGCTAAATACTTGATTCAGTACTCTGTGATGCACGTAGAACACAAGTGCTCTTTGTGAGGCACCATAAACCAAACAAGACTTTTTCTTGACACTGATTCAGTAGAGAAGACAGAATTACATGTCTAGATAGAATCATCAGAAAAGAAAAGGAGAACTACATTTTTTACACATAATTTAATTGAATTTCCAAACAAAAGAAAAAACTGAGTTTCCTTGGTTAATAATCGATTGGTCAGCTAGTTGATAATTGGACGCTAGGTGCTAAGTGCCGAATATGAATCATGTGGATCAAAATGTTTTTGAGATATTATAATTGTTACTATCCTCTTCAGGCTTTTACATTCCCATCAAAATCTCTCCTTATTTTAAATTTTGCACGAAGAACATCATAATGATTCCACAGCAAGGAATGGTTTGATAGAAATAACGCTCTTGGGTTTGGACTTTCATTTTTGACAGGTTCAATAAGGTCGTTAACATTCTAAACATCGTATTCATCCAAGGCATATACAAATAAGTGGCTGTCAAGCACCCTGGCTATTCTGTAACCGTCATCCTCCCACTGAACCATTCATTAAATATATTGGAGTCGTCCCTCCCAACAACAGCATAGTTAAATTTAATTGCCAAGGGTAAATTTGCGCTCGAAAAATTACCATCGAACTACACCAGAGCTCCTCGTCAAACTCCCCATCCTCTGTTCCGCAGGGCACAATGGCCGCCACCTTGGACGACAGTTGCTCATACGCGTGCATCACCACATCCTCGTCGAACCCGTCCATCTTAAGGTCCCCAGGCAAAAGCGTCCTGATCCCGCACTTCCCCTCGAGCAGCCGCCTCCACGACGTCTCCACTCCGCATCCCAGAGGGGTGACCATTCCCAGGCCTACTCACGATCTCCAAAAGACTAAAAGTACAGACAACGAGACCGTAGCATACGAAATGTTCAACGACGAAATACGGCTTACCGGTGACGACGACGCGACGGCGAGGGACGGCTGGGGGAGGCCCAAGGGGGAAAGTTGAGTAGGGACGGAGGTTGATTCGCCTGCGAGAACGTAGGATGCGGAGGAGGAAGCTCATCGCCGGTCCAATTTTCTCGGACGGTGGCGTGAGAAGAAAAGAGGCGGGAAAATGAAGGGCACTAGCCCTAGCAGTATCCTTGTATATATGTCTCAACTACTGAAAATTTATGTGATCGTTCAATTTCCTTTATAAATTTATCTGTGATTTCATAATTAAGGTAAGACTTATCTATTAAAAAAATAAAAATAATCGCTTACGAGTTTGTGATTGTTTTGTATGTACTGAAACGTCTGAAAGTTTATTTATTTATTCACGTTAAAAATTTAAATAGAAATTTAGAAAAAGAAAAATTAAGAATAGAAAAATTTTAAAGATTGTTTACGTACTTTATAGAAATTTAAAAAAATTTAATTTAAAAAATTTATGAATATTTTAATATTTTAAATATAATTTTACTAATCACAAGTTCAATAATGACCATAAAAGATTGAACAAGATACATGAAATTAGAAAAATGTATTGTAATAAAATTTCTCACAATAATTTTCTTGATCTAACAAATGAAAAAAGTAGAAAAAATCTATACTTGAAAAAATTTAAATTTTTAGAATACACAGATATCTAAAAATCTGAAAAAAAATTAAAATTTTTCTTTTCCAAAATTTCTAAAAAACACAAAAACCCCTAAATATTCAACTTTAAACATGTAAATTTTAAATCTTAAATTTTAACGCATAATAAGAGTAAAGACAAAAGTTGTTTATGCATGTAAGACGACTGTTTTTTAAAAATACAAAAAATAATGTAAAATAGTAAAAAAATTTAATTTTTTATTTTTTATTACTTTTCGAAAACACTAGTACAGATGATCGAGCGAGCGACTGGATTGAAATTAGGTTGCATCAGGAAAAAGTCCAGATGTCTGAGAGAGAATCTGAAGAAGATTCGGAAAAAAATGCAGTTTGCCGAATGAGAAGCTCAAGGAGGAAAGGCGGAAGAACACGAAAGCTAGACATTTAACTCAAGTCATTCTGGATTGACCAAGATGGTGGAGATCGTAGGGCGAGGCATGATGCTCGTGTGACACAATTGTATTTTATACTTCTTTTATAAATAATAAAATCCCTCATTTTTTACCTTACGTGTATTTTAACGTGGGTGATATGATGCATTTCTTTAGGACATGTACAATGTAATGTATAAAATTACCAGTTAATTCTTAAGAGGTACATGATGTATATAAATTATATATCGAATAACAATAATACGTAAAAATTTATATAAAATTAAATTAAAAATTAAAAAATCATTATCAAATAAAATTTTTAACTAACTATTTATTTTCTTTTCCACTTTTATTACTATATCATCGACTGTGCGAAAATGTTATTACAGTCGTTTGGCATTCATCATTGTCGTTCTTGATCAAACAAACAGCATCGTTGGTTAGTCTTAAACAATCACTCACTCAAGGATGAATCCTAGATTTATCATCACTGCTTGAAGTTTGTAAATGTCGATATTTCTTATGACTTAGGTCATGTTTCGATAGTTTAATTTTAATTTTACATAAATTTTTATATATTATTATTATAATATATATTTTTATATATAAATTTTTATTTTATAATTTATTATGTAACTTTAATATCATTTGAATAGTTATTATTAACTCTTAAGTACCTCTATCAACAAATGAGGCTTCCTATGCAACTTTCAAATTACAGCCGCGATGGTCGCCCTGCATCTTCCACTACATCTGCATCCGCAAAGCTGCTGAAGTATCACAGAGACTTCTTCCGGCAATGAAACGATTCCTTACCCTCGGACCGCACAAATCCTTTGCTTTCTTCCAGAAAAAGAGGGAAAATACAATCAGCTTTGCTTAGGAATGCTGGAAGCAGAGATTCGCAAGCAGATCACCGGACAACGACCTTTGCTTCTTCACTTGGTGTCCTCCGGAGCAAACATGTTGGTGATAAATACGCTGCCTGCCACTGGCACCAGTGATTCCGAACAGGGGAGAGATGGAGGCAGCAGCGGGGGAAGACGTGGGCGTGCACCGTGCGCAGGCCAATCCTACCCAGCCGGAGGAGGACTTCGCCCTCAAGCACACAAGCCCACGACTGGGGGAGCGGTGGCCGGTCAGCAACGCCGGCGCCGCTCGTAGCGCGGGCGGGGATGGGTGGCTGACCGGCGGGGGGGACAGGCTGAGCAGCACCTACGATCTGGTGGAACAGACGTACTACCTGTACGTGCGGGTGGTGAAGGCCAGGAGCCTTCCGACGAGCGCGGTGACCAAAAGCTGCGACCCGTACGTGGAGGTGAAGCTGGGGAACTACAGGGGCAGGACGAGGCATTTCGAGAGGAAGGTGAATCCGGAGTGGAACCAAGTGTTTGCCTTCTCCAGGGAGAGGATCCAGTCGTCGGTGGCGGAGGTGTTCGTGAAGGACAGGGAGATGATGGGGGGGGACGAGTACCTCGGTCGCGTCGGCTTCGACTTGAACGAAGTGCCGACGAGGGTGCCGCCGGACAGTCCGCTGGCGCCTCAGTGGTACCGGCTGGAGGAGCCGCGGGGGGTGGGGAAGGTGAGGGGGGAGATCATGCTGGCGGTGTGGATGGGGTCGCAGGCGGACGAGGCCTTCCCGGAAGCCTGGCACGCCGACGCGGCGTCGGTGCAAGGAGAGGGCGTGTTCAACACGCGGTCCAAGGTTTACGTGTCCCCCAAGCTCTGGTACCTGCGGGTGAACGTGATCGAAGCCCAGGACGTGCAGCCGGCGGAGAAGGGCCGGGTGCCGGAGGCCTTCGTGAAGCTCCAGCTCGGGAACCAGGTAAATGGATCGATTGTGGGACTGCGGGTGCGGGCAACTCGTCCTCTTCTTAATCTGGATGGTGCAGGTGCTGAGAACCAGAGTGTGTCCGGCCAGGACGACCAGCCCTTTCTGGAACGAGGACCTGGTGTTTGTGGCGGCGGAGCCGTTCGAGGAGGAGCTGGAGGTGACGGTGGAGGACCGGGTGCACCACACCAGAGACGAGGTGATGGGGAAGACAAGCCTACCCCTCACGATATTCGAGAAGAGGCTCGACCACCGGGCGGTGGACTCCAGATGGTTCAACCTGGAGAGATTCGGGTTCGGCGTGCTGGAAGGTCAGCGGCGGAAGGAGCTCAGGTTCTCCACTCGAGTCCACCTTCGCGTCTGCCTTGACGGCGCTTACCATGTCATCCACGAGTCCACCAGTTACATCAGCGACCAGCGGCCGACCGCCCGGCAGCTGTGGAAGCAACCCATCGGCATGCTGGAGGTCGGCATCCTCGGCGCCGACGGCCTTCTCCCCATGAAGTCCAAGGGTGAGCGGGGAAGGACCGATGCTTACTGCGTCGCCAAGTACGGCCAGAAATGGGTCAGGACGAGAACCATCCTGGGCAGCTTGAACCCAAGGTGGAACGAGCAGTACACGTGGGAGGTGTACGATCCCTGCACCCTCATCACCATCGGCGTGTTCGACAACTGTAACCTGAGCGGCGGCGGCTCAAGGGACTCGAGGATAGGGAAGGTGAGAATCCGAGTGTCGACGCTGGAGTCGGATCGAATCTACACCCACTCCTACCCCCTCGTCGTCCTCCACCCGACGGGCGTGAGGAAGATGGGGGAGCTGCAGCTGGCCGTGCGCTTCACCTGCCTGTCCCTGGCCAACATGGTCTACGTCTACGGCCACCCGCCGCTGCCAAAGATGCACTACGTCCACCCTTTCACGGTGAACCAGGTGGAGGGCCTGAGGTACCAGGCCATGAGCATGGTGGCAACGCGGCTGGGGCGTGCGGAGCCGCCGCTGAGGAAAGAGGTGGTGGAGTACATGCTGGACGTGGACTCTCACATGTGGAGCATGAGGAGGAGCAAGGCCAACTTCTTCCGGATAATGGCTCTGCTCTCCGGCACCATCAACGCCTGCCGGTGGTTGCACGGCGTCTGCCACTGGAAGAACCCCCTCACCACCGTCCTGGTGCACGTCTTGTTCCTCATACTCCTCTGCTACCCGGAGCTCATACTCCCCACTCTCTTCCTCTACATGTTCCTCATCGGGCTGTGGAACTACCGCCTGCGCCTCAGGCACCCACCCCACATGGACACCAAGCTGTCGTGGGCGGAGGCCGTCAACCGCGACGAGCTCGACGAGGAGTTCGACACGTACCCGACGACGAAGCCGCCGCACACCGTGCAGATGAGGTACGACCGCCTCAGAAGCGTGGCCGGAAGGATGCAGACCGTGCTCGGGGACATGGCAACGCAGGGAGAGAGGGTGCAGTCGCTGTTGAGCTGGCGAGACCCCAGGGCGACGGCCCTGTTCATCTTGTTCTCCCTCTGCGCCGCCGTGGTGCTGTACGTGACACCTTTCACGGTCGTCGCTCTGCTCCTCGGACTCTACATGCTCCGCCATCCGCGGTTCAGGAGCAAGCTGCCTTCTGTTCCGATCAACTTCTTCAAGCGGCTCCCGTCTAAGATCGATAGCATGCTTTGACGAGGAGCGGCACAAGAGATCATCTATTTCCAGCACAAGAGATCATCATGCTTTGATGAGCAGTGCATTTTTTTCATAAAAAAACACCGTTGAATCCAAACCCAAACATTATCATTATGAAAAGAACAATGAAGAAATTTAATAAACAGAACTGCAAATGTAGATCCACACTACCACATAACTGTTGGCAACCATCACTGGTCCATCCAAACGCCATCATTCAGCCTCAATATTTTTCAAAATAACAAGTACATGATCTTTTTACTTGTAGCAACCTTCATGGCGTTTACTCTCTCCAAATATCGGCCAACTCGTCACCTTCCAATGGATATGACATTTCATGCATCTTCCTCCTGGTTTTGGCTTTGATTTTCTGTGCATATTTTCCAGCCTTCTGCTTCTTTTCCAAGGCTCGGATCTGATACAAAAGAGGCAAGGTCACTACTCAACATCTCTACTCAAGATATCATCCCAATCCCCCCACCAAAGAGGCAAAGTAGGCTTACGCACCACCGAAAACAAAAGGGAAGGAGGGTGGAAACAAGAAAAGCACCTAAACTAACAGGACTCAGTGATGGGATCGATCTATGTCCCCAGCATAAATAAATGTATATCACTAGAAGAAGAAGAAGATGTCACCGGCACCAGTGAGACCATTTTTTTTGGCATCAATGGGAAGCACCGACCAAAAGTTGGATTATAGTCTCAAGGGAAACCAAATGAATCAACTCAATTACCTTGTTTGGGGCTGACTCGAATCAACTTTTAAAATCACTCTTAATGTCATTATTACTGTATAAATTACAACGTTTAAATTTTTATTATACTAATTATTATACAATTCTAATTCTGTTCATAAAATTAACTCCAATTTTAATTCTATCTAACTTCCAAAACTGACTAAAACTCTTCTCAAATGCACCCATAACTTACCCAAGTGATTTTCCTAACCAAAAAGTTTTTCGTTGCCAAAATAAAAAGTGCCATATATAATGAAAATAAAACATGCGCTACCTGGTTGGGAGATACATATAATGGATTTTCATACAACGTAGGGCCACCAAAACTGCCAGCAAATATTCTTATTGGATTAAGGCAGAACCTTGGACCAACCTATAGATAGGGGCAAACAGATAATCTTTGAATTACCAAGCCTTAGGTATGCACAAATATGAAAAAAGCAATGTTAGAATGACATGTCAAACCTCCACAAGTGTCGTCTTTTCTATACCTCCTTGATCTGCAATCTGTAAACATACAGTTTTACGATGCAACAACAAAATCAATGAAACAAACAAAACAAAGCAAGGCAATAATAGCCTTACATAGTTATATCACAATGCACTACTTCCAAATGCAAATTCGATATAAAAATTTTTAAAACTTTAATTAAGAAACACTGAAAGCAGAGAGCATAAAATAATTAATTTATTACCTGAAAATTCCGAAACCATATGTGATCATCTGCAATGGAAAAGGCTAAAACATGGTCGAAAAATGGTTTAGCTTTTCGATGATCCTTTGGTGTTGCAAAAATCTGCATGTTGTTTTGTCAGTATGTCCTTCCTGGTTTTGTTAAAAACCTCCAATAATTTGAAAAGCATTGTCACTGAAAATTGTGTACGCCAGCCATTACGTATGATAGCTTCCAAATATGAAACATGACTATAATTACAAAATTCTTCTCCCCCTGTCTACAGTGGAGGTTGGGAGGAGGGTGACAGCTAGAGTTACCCTGCTCCCAACCTAGGATTCTCTATATTGGACTCTCAAATTTGGAACTTATATCATATTCAACAAGAAGAAATAGGTGGAAAATTTGATATATCCATTAACAAAGATAAGGCCTCTTTATGTCAAGGTTATAAATAAACAAGACATGACATTTAACTAATGTGGGACTAAACCCACTTACACAAACTCTAATAAAAATTTAAACTCCAGCACAAATTAACATATTACACAAAATAGTTATTATTTTTTATCATAAATTTCATTGAAGAAGTCCAAACATCCATGACTTGTTCTTTAGATTCTGGTAACATGATATAGTACATGGTTTCCAGCAATTAATTATACATTTTTAGCGTGCTTACAACATTGTTTCAATTAACATTATGTATGTTATTGTGCAAAAATAAATACATCATGGATAGTATTTCATGTTTTTCTTCAAAGAAATGATATAAATAAAATATAAGAGTTCTTTTTTTATTGTGGCATTCACGGGCCGTGAGTACCCCGTGAGTGCCAAAAATTAATGAGTTGCATGCCTTATGAGTGACAGGGACCAACAATGGTGGAAAAATCAGACTACCATTCTCAGAAATGGTATATTGTCTTCTATGTGTAACGAGAGCAAGTTCTATAATTCACAATATCTACAAAAGAAGCAACAAACAAAGATTGTACGATTCAGTCTGTGAGATCGAAAGCAAGCAATAAGCATGAGTAAGAGTGAATCGTCCAATTTAAATGAGACCAATAAAGAATGAACACCCACAGCAAAAAAATGCTATGAGTGCCATAGTCACACTTCTTTTATTTCAAAATTTAAACCCTTCTTTGTAACAAACAAAAATATTGAACAAATTATTAGAGAGTTTTCTTGCATTATTTATTGGGCACATTTCAGAAATTATTTATTTGCTGTGATTTATGCAGTTTTGCGTGTTTTGATTTTCATGAATTTCTCAGTAAATTTTTGTTCCAGATTTTTCCAGGCTTTTTTTTCGGATTTATCTTGATAATTTTTTATTCTTTTACATATATGTAATAATAAATTATATAATTATTATTTATGAGTCTATCACATCATGCTAGCATTACCACTTCAATCAATCTAAGTGACCGATTGAATTCATGAACCAACCACCCCTCCACTTCAGTTCAGTACCCAGTCTGGTACTGAAAAAATTGATCCTAACATCATTTTTCTCATTCAGTATCAAGTAAATGGGTGTATCGTTTGTGGTCCCATTTAGGCGGTTGCACTTAACATGGTGAGCTACCAAGTTTTGGGTTCAATTGATTTAATAGGGCTATTTTTTGTTGTTCCAAAATTTAGTTACTACAATATAATTCTATTGAAAGTGCAATTTCAAAACCAAATTCAATGGAACATGATAAACCCAAAATTATTTCAATATCCTACAAAAATTTAAGAAAAAGTAAAGAAAATGTTTTTTTACATCAAATGGCTTCATTTCTTTTATTTCAAAATTTCAGTCCTTTGTAACAAAAGTCTTGAGCAAATTATTAAAGGGTTTTCTTGCATTATTTATTAGACATATTTAAGAACCTACTTATTTGGTGTAATTTAAGCATTTTTGTGTGTTTTGATTTTCATGAATTTCTCAGTCTATTTCTGTTCCTGATTTTTCCTTGATTTTTTTCTAATTTAACTTAATAATTTCTGATTCTTATCATAATATATGCAATATTAAATTATATAATTATTATTATTTGAGTATATGACAACATGATAGCATTACCACTTCAATCATTCTAAGTGACTGGTTGAATTCATGAACTAACCAACCCTCCACTCCACTTCAGTACCCAGTTTGGTATCATTTGTGGTCCTTTTTTTCTCTTCATCCATTTTTAATTTCTTCAGGTTCATTTAAACAGAGAAAATAAAGAAAATGAATTTTCTCAATTTAAAAAAACATAAATATTGATGACTTAAAGGTATGAATGGTGCTAAACGACTGTTTTCCAAAAGGTGCTTTAAGCAAGCTTTGGACAACTTCTGCATGGATAATTTTTTGAAGTTGCTCAAATGTGTCAACTATGGATCTTTTTTGGGAATTTTATGTTTAACAATGCCGCATCAAAAAATATAAAGAAAAAAATATGTTATACTTGAAGCAACCAGTGGGATACCTGTGTTATCATCTCCTTCAAAAGTTGCCATCGAGGATCACTATTGAAATTAGAAGAAAATGTCAAAATTGGTCTAGAACCCTTAAGATGATTACCAGTTAGCTTCATTTCCTCCATTGTGTGAACTGCACAGGTTAAAAACTTATCTCAACATAACAAAATTACAAAATCAAGTAATATGATATTCTTGAAAAATAGCAAAATAGACCCTACCATAATAAAATAATCATGGGCTACAAATTACAAATAACTTTGGGTCAATACTGTAAAAAAAATATAGACAAAACACAAATGGAAGTAGGAATGTGATACCAGCATTGACTAAGAATTTCGCAGATGGTCCATTTGGAGACTTGCCCATCCAAATGTACAAATCTTTAAGTTTCCTACACTGATAATATAATTAAAATTTCAAATCAGCACAATATGCATAATATATGTTATTAAGTAAGCTCTTTAAGTTACTAATTCCGAATGTACATATTTATTGATTCAATTTTGAAAATAGTTGAAAAAATTTAAATAAGGAATTACAGAAAAAAAAAGTGTGATGCAAGTTAGCATTAAATGAAACATCCACAAAATTCACAAAAATATCAAAAAATTAATAATTAAGACCCATGTGTATGTTATTGGAAATCCCTTGAGATTTGGATAACCAACCATGATTATATTCTCCAAATGTTCAATATTTCAAAATATAGTTTGTTATTTCCTAGATACAAAATAGTTGAGGTTGTCTATTGCACCCATATTCCCAAAAAGCTTCTTAGCTCATATAGCAACTATATAAGATTTATGTCCATTGGCTACTACCAGTATTATTCCAAAATCTAAAAAATCATCCAACAATACCACACAAATAGAAGTCATTTCAAGCTTTTTCAAAAACAGGAAAAGGCATTGCATCACCTCAAAAAACAGGCAAGACGAGCAATTTCTCAGCTCAACCATCTCATTCAAAGTCACCCTAAGGATCTCCCTCGATTCGATCTTATTCTCTTTCTTGCAATGCGGAAGTAGAGAAACGATATTCTGCATCAAATGCTGGTACCTGCACATTAACAAGCATCCAAATAAAGGAAACCAAAAGAAAGAATTCTGTGAAACTAAAAAACCAAAAGAATAAAACAATCTTTTCCCCCACCTACAGGTAATCCGACGTGAGCAAGTGACAAGAACCTTCTCCTTGTTTCTATAAAGTAGTCCAACTTCCTCCCCCACCACATCCTCCACTTTATCCTTCCACCCTAGGAGTGTTCTCATCGGTCTTTGCTTCAACACCTCATCTTCCTCTTTACAAAATTTCGTAGCTACTACATCACCTACTTGCTTTCTCTTCTTCCCCATTGGAATTATTTCTGTCACAAGAGCAACAAGGGTGTTAGGGTTTAGGATATCTACTCACATCATATATACTTCTATGACATACATAAATATTTTGTTAGTTATGATTGCAACTAACGAAGAAAAGTATGTACAACATTAAGTTTATAGGTCCAATGTGGCACCCTAAAAACTTATGTGCCCTAATCCTTCTCGTCATATTGAAGGTAAGAGAAAAAAGGAAAAGAAAAGATTTAGGACTCATCACCTAGTTTATAAAGGAGAAATTAGGAAAACCTATAAAAATGGGGATTCTATCTTTAAAAAAAATAGATTAGGCTGATTTACAACTCTAGAAGATTTTGATAAATACTCAGTTTGTGTAAATAAATAAGCATTGTCATGAACCATAATCATATATCTTTGAAGAAGTAGCATTGTCAGCTCAATTTGTGTAAATAGCCATTGTTACCACATAAAACAAAAACAACTAAATAAAACAAGTAGCATTGTTATCACATTTTCTGTAAAGTTTCATTCCCATCACAGAATTTAAAAACATATTCATAAAACAAGTGCCCTTGTCATCAGTTTTTGAGTAAAGAACATGTCATTTAGTGAATGGTATCTTTAATGTATTCATGAAGTTCAGTTACAGTGGAGAGAATATGTTGTTGCTGCTCCTGAAGTGTGTGAAGTTGTTGCAACATCTGTTGTTGCTGGTCTTTTAAAACAGCCACGTCACTTTGCAAAATACGAAAAGCATCACACTTGTAATTTTCTTGTGTGGGTGCAGCAAAGGTAGTAGCTGAATGACAGACTTCCTCTACAAATTGATACAAGGACTTTTTGGCTGAATTTTTTTTCTTTCGCAGTTGTGTATTAGTAATGGACTTTACATATAATTCAACAGTCTTAAAGCCACTAATGTCTACATCTTACGTTACCAAAATTACTGGCAAAACAGTACCGTAAAAAATTTGTCTTTACATTCCACAAGTGGTACATGATAATCTTGGCCCAATTAACTTTAAGTCTTCTAACAATTGCATAAAGAGTCTTGTACACAATAAAGTTAAGCTCATCCGTATGACTCTTTTTGAGGAAGAAGGTGTTGAATAGGATTAACTCAAGAAATCTGGCATTAGTATTTACTTCACATGTCCTTGTTATTTTTCCTTGAAGAACTTCATCCATAGCCAATTTAACATTCATGTCATCAGTGTTCCACTCCAACCTATTTAGTGAGTTAAACAAATCGATGTCATTGCAAGGAATTCCTAAGGATTGGCCAATTACTTGTTCTATAATCTGAAATTGTTGTGACCCAACTCATCCTTCAATGTGATCACCTTTAAACACAGAATTTACATAAAATTCAGGCATCATATTCTTGTACAATGTATGAAAGGGCATTTCTACGAATTTTTCAATGCCTTGTATTGCAAATAAACAGTGAAATTCCTCTAAATTTGTGAAGTCAACATATCTACCACTTAGGCATTCCATTTTCTTAAATTTAGAAAAACTAGACTCTACCTCAACATTTTTAAACTTGTGAGGTGTGTGGGACTCCTGTGCAGATTCTGTATGTCGATTATCAACACCTAGTTCTTGACCAATAACATCTGATATGATACTATCAACATTAACATTTTTCGAAGGTGGAAGCAAGGGAAGTGTAGGCAAACCTTCGGTTTGTGTTGTGCCCCTATTTTGTACTGCAACTATGTCTGTGTCATTTGTATCGTAAATAGTTTGCTTGTACACACTACGTGTAATTACATCATCTAAAATTTTTGTATATTCTTCTATCATTTCTTCATCTCTAACTATTTTTGAAGAGGGATCAGAGAAGATTTTATACCTCTTCCATTTCTCCTCTAATAGGGTTGTCGTTGTTGTGTCATGCGTGGAGTTTGTTTTGGAATCTATCCACCCTTGCATGGCTGCCGGGGACGTCCTCCCCTTCCTCTCGTGGTAGAGCTTGCAGTGGCTCGTCGACCTCCATCGTATGTATAAACAGTGATACCGTCTTCGACTAGAGGTGCATTTACCGGCTCATCACCAAGATATTGATCCCCTGTCATCATCGGTTTGATTGGGTGGTCAGCCATTGTGAACAATGAAAGAAGACTGATGGGTCGAGGGAATGGTTTGTGTGGGAAAGTGCGTGTCGGCCAGCCCTTTTCGCACGGTAAAGTCGTTATGGTTTAAAGAAGGGTTTTTGAAAATTGGGGAAAAAGTGCATTTTCAACGAATTTTCTGGCAATACTCGACAGATATTCCGTCAAACAACCCTATTTTATTCTACAGGACTTCCGTGAATTGAGACCGGATTATCTTATAATGAACGGACATTCCGTACATTAAGAACGAAACACCCATCCAATTATTTGTCAAAAAAATGTCTTATTAACATATGGTGAGAATAATTTATCAGAATAAAGAAACGTACGATTAGACTTGTCAATCGTGCCGTACTGGGATGGGCCAGCCTAGGCACGACCCGTGACACGAAAAAATACTATTCGTACCGGTCAATGACACGAGTTTGACCAACACGATTCTTCTTGAGACCTGGCGTTGTGACCCGACGGCCGACCCAATGACCCGGCAACCGATCCAAGACTCGGCGGCCCGTCTCCCCCGCTGGCTACATGACCCGTTCACGGTTCACCCCCCTCCTGCCCACACGACCGTTCAACCCGTGATCCGTGTCAGCCCGCACGACCTTCTGCGGCTCCACCCTTCCGAACTTCCCCCTCAGGAGGGAAGGCGAGACCCAACACTGTGAGCCGGCTTCCGACCCAAGGACTCGGCAACCAACCCAATGACCCAGCTGTTGGCCCAGGCACAGTTCCCCAACCCACCCGCCCGTACATACGACCATTCAAGTGTTCAACCATCAATATTTAAATTTAATTCAACATTCAAATATTCAACAACTTAATAAATAAGACAATCAGACAACAATGTATATAATTAAATTAAATTTTTATTTATTAATGATTACGTATTTTATATTTACAATTACATTTAAACAAATTTTACAACAAAATTAAATTACATTTTAAAAAAAATTACAAATTGAAAAATAAAAATAAAAATATTTTAGTTATAAAATATTTAAGTTTGTAAGTTACTCTGTAAAATCTTCAACTTCATCTTATTCACAGAATGCAACAAACTCCCAGTCTTTTACACACATTAATGCTTCTATTATATCTTCTTTAAGCTTACATCTTCGATCATCAAGCATGTTGTCACTCATGCTGAAAACTTATTTACAAACTACTGAAGACATTGAAATTGTTAATAAATTATTTACCATTATTGATAATATTAGAAAAATCAGTGATTGTTGCCTCCACCAATCTAAAACATCAAACGTATTTAAATTAGAATGTTGAGTAAATAATAATGATTGATGATTCGTTGCATTAAAAGTAATTAATTCTTGTCTAGATAGTATAGGATTATAATTATATG
>JAMKPZ010003341.1:0-32186 GCA_024699675.1 Amphibolis antarctica
CTGCTTGCCAGCCGCTTCTGAAGCTTCAGAGACACCATCTTCGCTCCGCCTCCCGCCGCAGGCCACAGATGGGGCCGGCGTAGACGCGGCTGGAAGGTATTTGTACTCGGTCGTTAGGGTTCTACAAGGTGGGCCGGACCGGGCCGGGCTCATCGGCTTCTATGAAAATCACATTTAGGCATGTCGTTCTTTTTTTAATTTTATTTTTTAATTTATTTTTATTATTATTTAGTTATCATATTTTTTATTATATTAATATTTATATAATTTAAATAAAATTATTTTATAATTTAATTAACATATTTAAATATTTAAATTCTTCATGCAATATTTTCACTAAGGAAGGTTATTTTTAATAAAATAAAACTGGGGTTTCAAAAATGGTGGCATCATATTTGAGGGTAGGAAACCAACAGAGAGGGAAATTTCCAACCGAAGGAGTTACTGATATAAGGGTTTTGCAGATCATATTTGTGGAAAATAATATAATGGATTGCAAACAAATGTAATGAATGAAGCATACTCTAGATCTAGGACCAGTGACTGTGAGCGGGAGCTTAGCAGTGGGGGGAGAGTTCTCCAAGGGAGGCGATACCTACCATGGCAAAGGAAGGCAAGATCTGAGACTGTGGGCAAGATTGGCCAAATGACGATGGCCAGCAAGAAAGGAGAAGGGAGCTTTGTGACCGTCTTTTCATGTGAATCATGGTACGACGACTGTGGACAAGACTAGAGGATGATGACTTGTGTGAACAGTTTGTCTCGAGTACTATGTAACCCATTTTCCCCACTCTTTTCTAAGAGTAATTTTTCCTACTTTCAAAACTACGGAGTGAAAAAAATGAACGAAACTAGACTATATTTGCTACCATGATGAGGTGTATTGGGGAGAGATTTTCGTATTTTTCCCTTAGTAAAAATCTTAAGGCAAGTGAGAAAAAAATCAGTAGACTTTTAGTAGTATAATGTTGTGTGAAAAAAAGTGTATTTTACATTTGAATTTTAATTTTATCTTAATCGATAAAAATTATTTAATTGATAATGAATTTGTATAAAATAATTTTTCATAATATAATGATGGTAAATGTATATGTAAAAATCCTTATATTATAATTATGTTGAATTATCGTATTATTAAATAATACTCTGTTATCAGTATTTTTCATACTTTTTTAAAACAACTACAAATATACGTAATGATATTTACATAATCCATAAAAATCGGTTTAACATATTAAAGAACAGTTCATTTTACCAATTTTTCTACTATTTTTGTTAATTTTTCTGGCTTTATTTTTTCTCTTTTAATATGAATCGTGTTTTATTTTAACTTATTTTATAGATAAAATTGGTAAATGATGAAAATGAATAACATGACAACTGTAATTTTTTCATAATAAAAAATGGGCAAGGGCTTCACAACTGTAATAATTTAAAATATTGGTAGGGGTATTTTTGTCAATTTATATTCAACTGTTACAATAAAAGAAATTATTATAGTAAAAAAAATTACTACAATTATTATTCATATATTCTATTTAATAAAAACATTATATATCACCAACTTTACGTAGTAAAAACTATACTAAACTTTATTGCCAAACACAATCAAAATTAAGTTATTCAACATAAATGCCATTGGAAAGGCACAATTTAAATGTTATTTTTAATCAATTATAAATTATTATAAATTAGTTGTTACTAAATTGCTATAAATTATTTTAATAGTCAATTAAATTATCATGATATTAATATCATAATAGAGATAATGTTAGGGTTTGTGATGTGGAGCCTAACTTGATGAAGGCAGAGTAGGCGACAGCCGACACCTATGGTTGGCTAGAATGTTGCAGTTGGAACAAGCCATGGAATGATTGTAGGTCCGGCCAAATGTCTGACAGTTGGTTGGAAGATCAACAGCTAGTTGGGGAATCAGACATGGCTAGCGGAGGACAAGCGTGGACTGGCAAGGCATGGAGCGAATAGAGGACCGATCGGTCGGAGGCATCCGACCGGTTGTCGAATCGAAGGACACCCGCTAGTGTAAACACAATAGAGGTCCATTGCGTCCACGTCAGATTTGTTGATAATAAATTTAGATTGACGGCTAAGATTACGTGTCTATTTAGGGTTTGGTGTATTTCTTTATAAATAGAGCATGTTGTAACCTTATGAATGATGACGATGTGTGTGAGGAGAGTGGAGGTTGCGTGTGTAGATGGAAAGGGTAGTTGTAGTGTTGTAAGCTGGTATTTGTACACATTGCAGTAAAAGTCCTACCGCCATTCCGTAGAGTAGGCAAGTTACCGAACCATGTTAAACCATGTGTAGTGTGTGTTTATTTCCTTTCTCTTCTTCTCTTCCACTACCCTGGAGAGGCCGAATGTACGAGCGAGTGAACAACGGTTTCAACAACTGGTATCAAAGCTTTGGGTTGAGAAGGGAGTGTTGTTGGAGAACACTCAGTTGGAACGCAATCTCAAGCGAAGAAGCTGGCATTTGTCTAGAGCAGGTCAACATTTGGCTGGATAGAGCAGAGTCTGGAGCAGTTTGCCGCTAAAGTAGGTGGGCGTCTAGAGTAGTTGACGTCTGGTAGGGAGGGCAGCAACCGGCAGTCGGATAGATCCACACGGATTCCAAAAGAAGTCCAAGGACACTTCTGCAGAAGAGGAAAGGTTGGAGGAGGTTTGGCGCTGTGCAGCTGTGGTGAAGAAGTGGGAGCTATGGGCGAAGACAAGTTCATAGTGGAGAAATTTGATGAAAAGTATTTTGGGTTCTAGAAGGTACATGTTGAAGACTACCTGCACATAAAGGACTTGGACGCACTAGTGATAGGGGTAAAACCCGAGAAGATGAGCCAGGAAGAGTGGAAGTGGTTGGACAGGAAGGCATTAAGAGTAGTTAGGTTGCTGTTGACAAAGAACGTTACGTTCAATGTCATCAAAGAGAGGACAACAATTGATATGATGAAAGTGTTGTCCAACATGTATGAGAAGCTGTTGGCATCAAACAATGTGTTTTTGATGAGGTGACTGTTCAACCTGAAGATGGCCAAAGGGAAGTCTGTCACCATGCATATCAACGAGTTCAACATGTTGATCTCCTAGTTGGGCTTAGTGGAAATCTCCTTCGATGAGGAGATCAAGGCGCTGATAATGCTGTCGTCCCTACTGAAAAGTTGGTCTGCGGTTGTTATAGGAATTAGTAGTTCTTTGTGACACGAGAAACTACGACTAGATGATGTCCGAGATCTGATCCTGAATGAGGATGTCCGTCGGAGAAGCAATGTAGAGGGACAAGGTTTTGGAATGGCCCTTTGCGTCGAGGTTGGAAATTGATGATAGAGGTAGCAGAATGGGGATGGTCACCAAGGCGACAAGGACAGTGGTGGAACGAGATGGAGTCTAAAGGATGCTAAGTGCTAGAACTGTAGCCAGAAGGGCCACCTAAGCAGGAAGTGTGAAGCCCCAAGGATGGACAAGGTAAAAACACACAAATAGGGATTTTCCAACGTAGCCGATGAGGAGCTATAGGACGATGCCCTGATTTGCAGTTTGGAGAGTCCGGTGGATGCCTAGGTTATGGACTCGGGCGCATCCTTTCATTCCACCCATGAGAAGGGGTTGTTGCACGAGTACATCGCAACATGGAAGAAGAAAGTTTACTTTGCAGACGAGAGGAACCTAGACATGACTGGCAAGGGTTCTGTGAAAATTCTAATCGAGGAAGGTCAGTGGGAGCTGGACGATGTCTAGTATGTTCCTGACTTAGCCAAAAACTTGATTTTGGTAAGTCAGTTGGATTAGTAGGGTCATGTGGACCTAGGTGGGGGTCGATGGGTAGTAACAAGTGGGACTGAGATGGTGGCCAAGGGGTGGAAGATCGAAACACTCTACAAAGTCTCTGGTAGAGTACACAAGAGGGATGACATTCAAGGAAGGGGAACTTGCTGGAAGAGAACTAGTGTCTAGAAGGTCAGAGACAGAATTCGACAAAAGTGAGCCAGCAACCGGAGGGTCGGAACTGAAGTCCGACTCAGTGACAAGTTCTAGGAGGAATGTCAACCAATGTAGGAGCATTGCAAACAAAACTCATCCACGATACAGGATGGAGTGGAGAGTCAAGAGTAATGCAAGAAGGCCTGCCAATGGTCACAAGAAGGTCGAGGAGAGATCCATCACTCAACGATGGAAGACTGTTTCAAAGGGAGACTACAAGTGCTTGGGAGTCTCAGGTGAGTCAGTCGGAAAGTATGCCAGCTGAAGAAACAATGATTTAGGGTTAATAGAGTTAAGCCCATTTCAAAAGCTTTGGTGTCACCAAGGAGAGGTATCACATAGTTGTGTGTTAGTCCGAAAAACACTAGAAGAAGTTGTGTGTCAGCTTGTAAAACACAGAGTTGAAAGGACAGCTCAAGATGAAGAAAGATAAGTCGTGAAGTCAGTCTCCAAGTGGGAGATTATTGGGATTTGTGGTGTGGAACTTGACTTGAAGGTAGAGTAGGTGACAATTGGTGGATGCAGGCGGTAGCTAGCACTTGTGGCCGGTTAGAATGTTGCGGTTGGAACAGGTCATTGAGTGGCTATAGGTCTAGCTAGATGTTCGGTAGCCAGCTAGAAGATCGATAGCCGGTTGGGGAACCAGATGTGGCTGGTGGAGGATGAGCGTGGATTGGCAGAGGCATGGAGCGACTAGAGGACCAGCCGATCGGTTGCTGGATCGAAGGGTAGCTACTGGTGTAAACGCAACGGAGGTCCGTTACATCCACATCAGATCTGTTGATGATGGATCTAAATCGACGGCTAGGATTGCTTGTCCATTTAGGGTTTGGTGTATTGCTCTATAAATAGAGCATGCTGTAACCCTATGAAGGATGACGGTGTGCGTGAGGAGAGTGGAGGCTACATGTGTAGATGGAAGGAGTAGCCGCAGTGTTGTAAGTCGGCACTTGTACATATTGAAAGCTACAGAACTGAAGTAGCAAGAGTCTCACTACTGTTTCATAGAGTAGGCAAGTTGCCAAACCACATTAAACCCTGTGTAGTGCGTGTTTGTTTTCTTTTTCTTCTTCTCTTCCACCATGAGAAATAGATAATACTTTTCAATGGTATCTATAAAAAATTGATTGTGTTAATCTAACAGATGAGAATGCATCAATATTGATTCGTATCATCTTCTTTCATTTTCTCTTAAATTTCTTCACTGCCCTTCTTAATTCTAAATTAAAATACCAAAATTATCAAATTACCTTATTAAAGTGGAAAAGTAAAAATTCAAAAAAATGACTTAAGTTTGGAAACCTGTAAAATGTGTTTGTGTCATTGGAATTAAATTAAGGGAAATTTAATTTTGCCTAATTCGAATGTTTGTACCAAAGAGAGGGTTAAGAATTCAATTCTCTAACTCCATGAGTATAAAAAGGAAGGTTGAGAATTGAATTCTCACATTTCATTGTGAATTGAAGGAAAATCAATTATACCTGTTGTCTCTCAAAGCCTTAGACCTTACGTGACAACATGCTATCAAATCTCAATAAATCATATTTTGAATTCTGTTTAATTCTGATTGATATACAAACACCTTTACATTGAATTTATATCCGTTTAATTTAATTTTCATCAAAAAATAAATTCTCATTAATTTATTTTTGTTCAATTCTACGTATAAATTTTTTTTATAAGGTTCATTTATGCATACAAAATTAAACGAAAATGAATTATTAGGAATTCATTTCTTAGTTAAAATTAAATTGAATTTAATGAAAATGTGTGTGTATACTTCACAAAATTTAAAATTCTAATGTTTGTGTATATAACAGAATTAGATATAATTGAATTTTTTTTTATTTAAAAGTAAAAAATTATTATATTTTAAAATTTAACTATTAACTTTTCAAGAGATGCAAATGCTACAAGATGCCCCATGGAAAGGGAGAGGTGAAGAGATTCTGCTCAATTTACGAGGAAAAGATTAGAACTGAATTTTGAATCTCTTTTTTAAATAAATTTCGTGAAGAAATTAAATTTCATTAAAGAAGATTACATCTGCACAAATATCTCAATTATATAAAATTATTATTATTTTAATTCAATTATTCTCAGTTTCGTAGATACAAACCTATCGGTAAAATTAATTTTCTATAAATACTAATCAGAGAATTAGTACCCATCATAATATCATTATCCACTAAAAGAAAAAAGAAAAAACATGTGTACACGCACGAGTGGCGCGCTCCGTCGCTTCCCACAAAAGAAAAAAGCGCACGACGGCATCTTCCGCTCCACATGCACGGCATCTTTGGGGCGGAGATGCGCTCCCAATATGCCTTTGTTCCGCTGCGGATTCCTTCGGGACACCCCGGCACCGCCGCTCACGCGACCGTCGGCGCCGCCTCCCCCTCCCCTATTGCCGTCGGGGGAGGGGATGACTTTTTTCGCGTCCCCGGGCATATTCTCCTCCGCACCTTTTTCACGTCCCCACCTTAGAGATGTTTCCCAAATTACCCTTACCCTGGGCTTTTATTTTCCGCAAGGACCACAGGTGTAAAAATAATATTTTTTTTCAATTGTTTTTTATAGGGTCCTGAAACTTTTCAATATTTGCAACCGGTTTGGAAACATTTGATTTTGGATTTTTTTTTTGAACGATAATGTTTTGTTAATATTTGATTTTGGATTTGAAAAATTAAAAGATTTATTTTTTGGATTTTTTTTATATTTTGTATTAAGAAGGAGTTAGGTGTTTGTGTAAATAGAAATTATAGGAAAGAAATTATAAAAATTTACTTTTTCATTAATACGTCATTTGTGTATATAAAAAATGATGAGAAATGGATAAGAAGATTATCACTTTAGTAGTTAATATTATATTAATGTAAATTTAACGAGTATTTTTCTTAAGTAGAGATTTAAACATGAAATTTTAGAGTCAGTCTTACAACCACCAGGTCTTATCACTTTAGTGGCGGTTTTTGTTGTAAAATTGATACTTAAATTACATTTTAAATTTTTTAAATATATTTTGAGTTTTAAAATTCATTTTCGGTTTTATCCGATTTGAACTTGATTTTTCAAAAGCCAAAAATGTATAAAATTTTCAGGTATTTGTGTATCTTGACAATTTTAAATTTTTTCATCACTACAAGTATAAATTTTTTCTGTCATTTTTCACGTATTAGATCAAAAAAATTCTTGCAATTAACGAAAGTTTAATCGTAACACATTTTCCTGACGTCGTGTGTTTTACCCAATCTCTCCTAATTATTGCTAAACCTGTAGTATAAAGGAAAATGTGAAATTATATTTGAAATGTTAACATATTAAAAAATTATAAATTTTTTTAAATTAATTTTTCAGAATTTCTATTAGGTGCACAAACTATCTAAGAAAATTTTTTATTTCTTAATTTTTTTCTTAAATTTTTGTTTCTTAGATTTTTAACATATACAAAGAGAATGTAAAATTATATTTAAAATGTTAAAATATAAAAAAATTATAAATTTTTTAAATTTCCTCAACGTATACAAACTATCTTACAATTTTTATTATTATTTTATTATTTTTTAAAAAAAATTATTTCTTAAATTTTCGACATATACAAATGTTCCTTTAATTTACCCCAATTTGTATCAACCGGAAAAATAAAAAAATTTCCAAGGGTTTTTTGCTTAAAGTATAACAAACGCAGGGGTAGTTTGGTTAGATAGGAAACTTAATATAACGATCACCAACGCCAACGTCCAATTCGGACAACCACCACCACCGCCACGGCGCCAGCAGCACCTCCTCCTCCGCTGCCGGCCGGCCCTTACGACGATGTCGACGGAGCATTGCTACACCAGGCTGAAGTCCGAACCCCCACCTACATGCTCGAACTCGGTCCGACATCACCAGGAGGAAGGGAGCAGGGTCTTCGAGGAGCTGCCGAAGGTCTCTGTCATCTCAGTCTCCCGGCCCGACGTCAGCGACTTCAGCCCTCTTCTCCTCACCTACACCGTCGAGCTCCAGTACAAGCAGGTGGCGTCCTCTCTCTCTTTGCCTCGGGCTTTTTCCCACTCCCCGAAATTCGGGCGTTTTCCCATTTTTTGGGCGTGGAATTAGTAGGCTGGTTCCCTGTGGTTGTTGGGAAAAGTATAGGTTTTTGTGTGTCGACATTGACAAAGAAAATTTATGGGAGATGATTTTTATCATTGAATTACCAGAACGAGAGGGTAGCGTTGATGTTTTACTGTTGTTTGCGTGCCTTTAGAAATCCCATATCTTCAATTGGGTAGATTATTTTAGTATAATTAGTTTGAAAGGTCTCACATTGGAATACTTGTATGTGTGTACATATATATGAATGTATGTATGTAAAATGGAAGACCTCTCTATTCATTGTCAAATATTTTTATAAGAATGAAACACCACAATATGTATACCTAGAAAATTTATTTTTTCATAAGCATATTTTTCAAAAATAATTTGAATTCCAACAACTTGAACAACTAGTTTTTTTTTCACTATCTATATTAAATGAGGAAAGAAAGAAAAGTACATGTTGATTGTCTATTAGCATTTGTAATTAGCTAGCTTTGAAATTACTGCAAATGAATTCTATGTTGTGTTGATCAGATGTCTTTTTCTTCTTCTTTGGACTCATTTAAGCATCGATATCTTGTCATATTTCCAATAAAGGATTATTCTAACAAATTTGATCTATTCCAATTTTTCAACATACAAAAACAAACTAAATATTTCAAAGTAGGAATTTATAGCAAGCAAATAATAGCTTCCATGAATTTTGCTAAACGTCAATACTTTTCTTTTTTTTCCTGTTGTTTAATATATAACCTTTGTTAATACATAAGTTAGTGAACTTTGATCAGTGCTCGTGTTAGAAACCTGCTGATTCAAATCAATATTATGTTCATCAGTTCAAATGGCAGTTAGTGAAGAAACCTTCACAAGCCTTCTCTTTACATTTTGCATTGAAGAAAAGGGTGATTATTGAGGAATTTTATGAGAAACAGGAGCAGGTGTGTCTACATCTTCTTTATATTAAACATATCATATAAATTGATCATTGGAATCCTTTTCATCTGGTGAACCTAAAGTCATTCATCTGGCTTCTAAAAGATTTTCGATGCCATTAACTCTTGATGATTATCACAAACTAAATACTTTATACCTTTCAAGGTCAAAGAGTGGCTTCAAAATCTTGGGATAGGTGATCAAACTTCTGTGACAGATTATGAAGATGATCAATATGAAGATTTTTCTCCTTCATCACATGAAGAGAATTCAAGTAGAAGTAGGTATTCACCACAGCTTTCTAACAATGACAAAAATGTTGCAAAAATAAACTTTATATCTGGCTGAAACCTTATCATGACTTTGTTTCTCCTATGATTATTATTCAATAGTCAGTAACAGTATGGATTGAATTACCATGTAAATATGAATATGGATTTCAAATTTTGTTGCAATTTAAAGTGCAGCAGGCATGTGACATGTATCTGGTCCAGTTCTTATTATTTTTTGAATTATTAGCCTCTTTGGCATGGAGTTGGATGGTTCAATGCGTTCTTGGATGGCTTTGACATATCTTGATTGAGTTGTGGACGTTGGTTTTGCAACTTACTTCTTTCGTATATTCTATTGGTAATACATCTTTTGTATATTCTCTCCCTATTTCTGTATTTCTGTATATTCTACCAATTAAGGTCGAGGGAGGATCCAGTTGTACACGGCCTTGCCTGCATAAATTGAGATGTTTTTTCTTAGGATTCGTACCCATAACCTCTAGGTCACAATAGACTAATCTTACAGTTGCGTATATACTTTCCCTTAAAGGGAAAAACCAATGCATGAAGCTTGCACTAATGTGGGGTGTAACGAAGGTCTAATTATATGGTGGTACATTACTATAGTATTATTTACCTAAATGCCTTCTCTAATTTCTGACCCAATATAAATACTTTTATTTATCAAATTCCTCATATGGTTGTTCATGTCTGCAGGCATTGGTTGCTAACATAGAAAAAATTTCTTAATTATCATAAAGCTGAATCAGGCAAAACAAGGAGTGAACTGTGCTTGTGGTATCATTTATTTAGCAGAGTACCTAGGCTATCACTATTATCTAGCATAGTCAGGTGTAAAAAGACATTGGTTTGAAATGCATTCTAATAAAAGATGTTGAAGCTAACGGGATTATCATGGTTTGTTAAGATTTTACCCTAATAAAATACGTCATTAGGGTGTACTATAATGTTAAAATGAGGGAAGTAACATAGAAGCCAACTTTTCATCCTATGAATTATTCAGAGGTTATTTAGTGCCCAAATATCTTTTGAGTATCTTATGTAGGAGATTTTTGCAGCCAGTAGCTTTCCTCATTCACTCACGGAGGCCATATTCTGATATTGAATACTTATTACTTACCAGGATCAAGCTACTCCGTGATATATTGTCACACTGTATCTTTTTTTGAAAGAGAAAGAGAAAAAAAAGCCTTTTTCTGTCTTTCATTATACCTAGTATCTTGCTGTTTTTGTTGGCTGTCATCTCATTGAACATTTTGTAATCCAATAAACCTTGCTTCTTATGGTGAGATGACTCAGCACTCAACAATAAACAAGAGATTTCCATACAGACACAACATATTCTCGTATGAAATTTCATTTATCCTGGAATGATGCTTTATTCTGTTAATTCAACTTTTGATTAAAGGGCTGGAACTGATGGTAGTTCTACCAAAATTTTTCCTTCATTATTTTAAATTCCAAAAAAACTCAAGCAGATCATCATAGAGAAGGATTTAAATTCACTGACACTAAATGTCTAAATCATTGACATCTCATTAACAACTAGTTGGTTACATCTTACCATGTTCATCAGGTAAATTGTTTATTATATTTTCAAAATAACTTTTATTTCTCATTCAGGAATATCCCATCCAAAGCTGTTTTTCCTATCATCAAGCCTACATTAAGAAGCCAGGAGTATGTTTCTGACAGAGCAAAGATGGCAATGAAAGGATACTTAGATCACTTTTTGGGAAACTTGGATATTGCAAACTCTAGAGAGGTGAATGATACTTTAAGCTTGATCATTTGTGGCATTATTTATCTTATCTGAATTTTCTGCAAAATTCTGTTAGGACCATTGACAAACATGACCTTTGTATTACAGTTTCTCAAATGTTATCATTTCTAGAGTTGTGGTTTTCTCCCCTGCATGTATGAACTATGAACCTCCTTATCTTGACTTTTAACCCCTATCCCAATTTGCTACACCTTAGATTTTTCTTTGACATTGTAACTTGCAGGGATTTCTTGGTATCAACTCAATATCAAAAGACTTTGTTTACCATCTATATTTTTTCCAGTAAATGCTTTAAAATTTTAAGATGAGTTACTAATCAAGCAGCCCCATTTCACTCCTTCTGAATTTCTTCAGGTTATTTCCTATTTTTCTAGTAGTTTTATTTCTGACATTGGAACTGTAGAGGTGTAAAAAGGCAGGATTCAAGACATTGATATTTGATTATATTTTGCATTCCCAAAATACGGAATTTTATATAAATGTAAATATCTTTTCCTTATTTAGGTGGTTTGATTGTATCCTTAGGAGGCTGAAGGATCCACTAATTAGGAGAAAAAAATTAATTACTACAAAAGAAACTAAAACAAGTAAAGAAAAACTAAAAATTGTTTAGTTATAAATTATGAGAAAAAAAATTAAATTTATGTAATTTAATCAAAGATTTAACATTGGATAGAAATATATGGAAGAAAAGAATTCATGTGGCTGACTATACGTAGTAAGATTACAATTCAAATCATTGTTGTTGTTGTTAATATCTTTTTCTTAAATTGTGTACTTGCATCCAGACAACATATTAGTGAGAAAATATAAAAAAAATACAAATGTTGCTTAATTCCATAAACATTGGGTCATTGGTTATTTATCCATTGTTAGAATCAAACTCAAGATTATAATTGCACAATCTGGAATGTAGCAGTTTTTGTTAGTACTATAAGTTAAAATCTTGTGCATGTTACTCTTAAAAAACTCGTGTAAGCTGATGATATTACGTAAAAAGTTTTTTGTTATAAAGATAAAAGTGCAAATAACAAAGTGATTTTATGTTTTATTTAGCATGCTTTTTACCATCTATTTGTAGCATATTGTCAAACTTCGACATGTGTTGCCATAATGTCAATGAAATTTGTTGGAATGTTAGTTGGCCAAAATGGCATCCACTTGTATTTTCGGTAGATGCAAGATTTTTCAGGAAATTTCAGTGAAATTTGATTGCATGTCAGTGTATCAAACAAAATCCTACATTTTTTATACAGGCAGGACCTCATGTCAGTAAAGTTTTCTTAATTCGGTACAAATTCTGTAGCTGGCACTCATGTGACCATTGCAGCCTCTCTACTTTACATATTTCAGATTGTCCTCCCATTGTCCCATTGTAGAAGGCTTCCTTCTCTTTTTTTCTTCCAAGTATAAGATCATGTGGAAGTTGTTGAAGCTTTTTTGGAGCTGCATTTTCTTTGTTGGATCTGCCTCCAAGCAACCATTAGATTCATAAGAGCATCTCATAGCAGCCATTTTTAGTTGATACAAGGCAGTTTTCCCACATCCCTATTGGAGACCTAAGTTATTTTTTCTACAAATGATGTTTTCTAAGTTGGAATGTTTTGACATATTGTTATTTAAAAAATTTCTTACTATTTTTTCTAAGTTTGAATTTTTTGATGTAATCTTTTTTTGATTTATTTTACTGATTTGTTATTTTTCAGCGTATTTTAAGTTATATTTAAGGTATGTTTAGTTATTTTTCATACGTCCTTGAAGTGAGATTTCCTAAATTTTTTTTTCTATTTTAGGCCAATTTCAAACTTAGTTATTGTATTTCAACATATTTTAAAGTAGATTTAAGTAATGGAATCTTATTTTGAACTAGCTAGGGATTCTATTTGGTATTGAGGTGTAGTAAGGATTGTATTATTTTTTATGAATATTAGCTTTTTTTGCAGTAATGTATTTTTAATTGTATTCTAGGACTTAAAATATGTCCTATAATATATTTTAATTTCATAAATGCCTGAAAATTATTTTAGTTATTTGTGAATGTGTATTTTTGATTGCTTTAGTCTGCCTTAAAATTTTACATTGAAATTCATATTTTTGTACCTTTTTTAGGACTCCTATGATTTTACCAGATTTCCATTGAAATTTCTACTGAAGTTTGACATGCTTCCTTTTTATGTAAGACCAAAGTTTGACATGAAGTCAAAGTTGGATTCCTTGATCTGTAATAAGTTTGATTACCAACTTAGAATCTGATTGTTTAAAAATTTGTAATTGCTTGCCAACATGGAAAGTTGGAAAGACCATCTAATCATGCCAACTTTTTGATGAAATCCTTAAACAAAAATAATAATAACACATGGAAGAAGATATAGCAAGTAGGATGATAAGATATCCAACTTTTTATGATCAAGGCTGATCATCACCAATCACAATTTCTACTATTCCCATATTTATTATTACTTTTTATGGAATTTATGTCTACTAATTTAATCATTTCAATGAAAAACTGTGGAAGGAGTGGAATTGATCGATTGCATTGCTAATGATGATTACATATATCTATGGTTGATTATAGTTAGGATTAAATAGATATCTAATATAAAAATAATAATAAATAAATAAGAAAGATATCATACTCATAAAGAATAACTAAAGAAAAGTTCAACACTCTTCTTTAAGGTAGAGCATATATGTCTATCATGTTCAATTTTGCACAGAAATGATCATAAGACACAACATATAGTTCCTTAGTAAAAATATCTGGAAGATTAAATATATAGTGTGGAGATAGCTTTCTTTATTACAATGTCCCAAACATAATGATAATTCATGTTTATGTGCTTGGTGCTTTCATGGAAGGTTGTATTGTTGACTATGAAGGCGAAAACTTGATTATAACAATGTATAAACATAGGCACATTAACGGAAGAATTAAGCACTACCAGTAGTGAATGTAGCCAAATCATCTTGCAAGAAATTTACACAATGGCTTAATACTTTGATTTTTGCATTAAATTTGGAGACCATTTTATTTCTTGTTTCAACAAATGATAAGATTTCCTGTAACTTAAGTACAATACCTAGATATAAACATCTCCCTTGCCTCTTGCATAATCAAAATCTGAGTGTACCTCAATGTGTAAATGACCATTTTTTCGATGGTTCATTCATAAATTGGAGTATTTTAACAATATAGGCAATATCATAACGTGAGACAATTAGATTAAATTTCCAATAATATGCCTATATGTACCAATAGCAGTAACAATGCCATTAAAGAATGTGGTTAGGTTTTAGTGCCCCAGGTTTCTCTCGTATGCTTTGGTATCATGTGAGGAAAAACAATTGCTTGATTGTATTGTTAATGATGATTACATTTATATAGGTTGATAATGATTAAGATCAAATAGATATCTAATGACCCATCATACTCATGAGAATGATTTAAGATAAGTCTAACACACTGCGTACCTCTTTCAACTCATTTCAAGTTGCATTAAAAAATATCAAGTTTTTTATTATCAAGAATGGCAAAATCAAATTGTTGAATTCCTGCATTTATCAGTATTCATTCACAAATTATTTTTTCTATCAATTTAATCATTCCCATAAATCACTATGCACCTCTTTCACCCTATCTAATCTGTGAAGAGGCTTGTTGCTATTCGAAATTTCAGCTTATTTACATACTAAACAGATATCTTTGTGATTTGATTTTTTTTTTACAGCTTATTAGTTCTTTCTTGTGTTTGTTCTTAGATTAAGCCAACATTGAACTTTGATGTTATTTTATCCATTGAAGCTCTTCAAAACTGTAGGTCTGCAAATTCCTGGAAGTTTCTAAGTTATCATTCTTGCCAGAGTATGGACCAAAATTGAAAGAGGGGTATGTTATGGTGAAGCACCTCCCTAAATTTCAAAAGGGTGATGATGCTAGATGTTCATGCGGGTTTAGTTGTTGGGATAGCAGATGGCAGCTGGTAACACTCTCTCTTTCTTCGAAACTCTAATGCATTAAGTAGTTAATACCTTAATTGTGTTACACTTGATTTGGAATTACTTCTTGGGTACCTGTGACTTGAACAACGAATCCCTTTTCAACTAAATCTTTGTGGTCTTATAAAATAGTCAACACACGTTTGCTCTATCGTTGAATTCAATCCACACCTGGAAATATACATGTCAGCAAACCATCATGCACGCCTAAACTGTGATAGGAACTTCTCATGTCAGTAATGCCATGATTTCCACTGTATTGTTGGGGAATTGACCTTTTGAGTCAACATCAAGGGAACGGTCATCCCATAAACCACACCAAAGCAGTACTGTTGATGACTCTATTGACTAAAATGTAGAAATTGATGGGAAAGCAATATAACATTGCAATTATACTAGGGAATATTGTCAAGAAATTTCAGTGTATCATAGAACAGACTATTACAGAGCCAATAGATTCTTTTTGGAGCAGCAGCAACATCAAAATACTAATATCGTGAAAAACAAAGGACCTACACAAGCTGTTGACAAACTAACAAGACAGAAAAGCAGGTAGAAAAGACCAACACAGGCCAGACAAAAACCAGACAAAGCTGAAAAAGGAGAACACAAAAGATAACAAGCAGGTAAATGCCACAAGCTAGGGCTGAACTTGACACAGTGATGTCCACACACAGCCCCAACTTTAATGAAAAATTACAGTGAAACTGTATTCTGAAACCATGAAAGCACAAGATCATCATCAAATACTCCATGTCTACTTACTCTACGTCCAATCATTGGTGCAGCTGAAAACTGTTGATTAGGATGTCTCAGCATCATAGGATATGTCCTGGAAAATTCTACTATTTCTTTCCTAAAATCTCTAACACAAAAGAGCATGTGCGATGATGAGCTAAATCTTCTTCATTATCTTCATCTCCCCACAACCTTGCTGTCCGGTCCCAGACATCGGATAGGTGCAGTTTGTTACTTGAATCCAGGCCAATGAAGTTCATCCACCATCGAGCTATATCTGCTGTTTTGAACTCTTGAAAAATGGGTTCGAGAATCTCTGACAATGCCATGATAAAGGCCAAACTTTAATGGTTAGAGACATGAGTAAGGGGAGAGAAAATCACAGTTACAATAAGTAACAAAGGAGAAAAAAGATAAAACAATAAACAAGAGGTCACAACTCACAACTTTTTTTTTCTCTTAAAGAGTGCTGATGCCATGGTCTATCACATAGAAATAGAAAGCATGATTTAATACTTTTGGTACTCCATGATGCCACACTGGTAAAACTAAAGGAACCAGATTTTACTCGTTCAGATGCATAGTGTCTTAACTACTGTTTTTTGTGTTGTAATGCCTTAGCTACCGTCAAGAGTAGTCCAAAGGTCCAAAAACATGTCAGTCTCTATGACCTTGTCATTTTAAATATCAAGTTGATTTCCTTTCTTGAATTTTTTTCCTCTAGACTGAGATACAACAAAGACTAATTATTCTTCATCAAATTGCTAATGTTTTTTAACAGTGAAAATTTTGACGTCTTGTTCACAATTCAGAGATATCAAATGCTTCGATTTCCCAAAAAACTCAAATAAAATACTTAGCTGATAGACATGATTCAAATTAATATTTTTGAATCTTCTTATCTCGATCAATTTATTATTTGCTACTATATAGCACCACCTCTCTTCGTTACAAAGATGAAGTATTCAGATGTACTTTCTGTCATTTATTCACCTATGTCATTGTGTGGTAGGCATTTTTCTTGATAGATGTGCTGGATATTGTGTAGGTGTGGGCAGTGTTAAAACCTGGGTTTGTTGCCTTTCTTGAGGATCCTTTCAAGGACAAGTTGTTGGATATAATTGTTTTTGACATACAACCATCAACAAATGGTAAAGAAGAAAACCAAGCTTCTCTAGTGAAAGAGGTGAAGGAGCGCAATCCTTTGTGGCATGGATTTCAGGTTGGCTACTTCATTCTGGTTTATTTGAATTTGGATTCCTAATTATGTAAATGGTCATTGTGCTATTCCCTTGGTTTTGTCAAGTGTTCATTTTATATCCCTATATCCCGATGTGATATTTATTATTTGCTAATATCACAATTCATTTGAAGGTTTCATCTGGAAATCGAAAAATCAAAATTAGAGTGAACAACAGTGCTAAAGTTCAAAGTTGGATAACTGCAATTAATGATGTAGCTCTAAGCCATTGTGAAGGTTGGTGCCATCCACATCGTTTTGGGTCATTCGCTCCATCAAGAGGTTTGACTGAAGATGGCAGTATGGTGCAATGGTTTGTTGATGGACATGCTGCATTCGATGCAATTGCTTCGTCGATTGAAAAGGCAAAATCTGAGGTATGTCTTCTTGTTCCCTGTATAATGAAGATCCGTTAGAATTTTTCTAACTTACTCCTCCACAATATTCTAATTCATGTGAACTCAATGCAGATATTCATCACTGGATGGTGGTTGTGCCCAGAATTGTATTTGCGACGCCCTTTTCATGCACATCAAGCTTCTAGACTTGATGCTTTGCTGGAAGCAAAGGCAAAGCAAGGTGTTCAGGTACTTGGGTTATTGAACAATTACTACTTTTGGCATTAGAATTGATAGAATAGGTGTATCCTTGATTATTTATTCCGTTTCATATTAGGAGCTCAGTAATCAGTATCAATGGAAAAAGTAAGTAAAAAGAATCTACTTCTTTTCCAAAGTTATCACTAATGTAGTGGTAAAACTGGTAATGGATTGATTCTTGAATTATTATTTTGAATATGAGTAATAAGCAACTCTAAAGTAGGTATTCTAACCATACTTAGAATAAAATTAGGCCGGAACATTGAATTGTGTTTTCATTTTCTTTATTTGATTGGCCTTAACATTGTGTGCAGATATATATCCTCCTTTACAAAGAAGTTCCTCTTGCACTCAAAATTAACAGTATATATAGTAAGCGAAAACTGCTCAGCATACATGAGAATGTAAAAGTCATACGCTATCCTGATCATATCTCTACAGGAATTTATCTCTGGTATGAAATATGGTTTAACATGTTATTTCCATGTATTATAATTTGCAAAAATGAGGATTTCCCAACTAATTTTGGTTTCTTATGGATATACATTTTCAAATGCAGGTCACATCATGAGAAAATTGTGATCATTGATTACCAGATATGCTATCTTGGAGGGCTAGATCTATGCTTTGGCCGCTATGATACTCCCGAACATAAAATCAGTGACAATCCACCTACAGTATGGCCTGGAAAGGACTACTATAACCCAAGGTACATTTTTTTCTCTTCAGCATTTCTTATGTCATAACAAATGCCGGTATACAACAAGCCCTTCTGAACTTTCTTCTTGCCTTATTCCAGGGAATCAGAGCCTAATTCTTGGGAGGATACAATGAAAGATGAACTGGATCGTGCAAAATATCCTCGTATGCCTTGGCATGATGTTCAATGTGCTCTTTGGGGTCCACCTTGTCGTGATGTAGCTAGGCACTTTGTGCAACGTTGGAATCATGCAAAGGTTGATATTTTGTTCCTTTGTTTTACTCTCTGGCTGTCCATTCTTATTATATTTTTCATCTCTAGAGAAGCAAAGCCCCAAATGAGCAGGCAATTCCCCTACTGATGCCATGGCAATATATGGTTATTCCTCATTACATGGGTAAACGTGAAGAAATGAATGGTGAATATGAGGAACATTATGAGAAACAAAAAGAGAGAAAAGTCAAGGATTCATTTCCAACACGTTCTTCATACCAAGATGTTCCTTTGCTGTTGCCTCGAGAGTCTGAAAGACAAAATGCTCAAAATGAAGAACCAGAGTTTAATAGATCAGATGTAGTGAATAATGTCATTGATGCATTGTGGAAACCACAACAGCATGGTGACAATGGTTCTATAAAAGCTGATGGGCAAGTGGGGCCTCAGATACCATGCCAATGCCAGGTTGGTGAAAGTTTTCTAAACTTACATATATGACTAGTGTCATACTTATTGGCTCTTTGAAACCATGAGGGAATTTTCAGTCTACAGTTTCTTGAACTAGTATTTTCTAATATATTTATGGCAAGCCCTTTTTTCAATTTACAGTTTCCTTTTTTCTTTGACGACTTGGAAAGACATGATGGAATATAGGAGTTAGATTTTTACTAACCTTTTTATATGATTGGAAGTATCAAGTCTTGAGAGTTATAGATCTACTTCTATATAAATGTGCTTGAAGGTCTATAGTAGCTTTGTCCTCTTACCTTTGTGTTTGATATATCATATTCTCATTTATTTCAATAATTCATATTCTAAATATTTTATTATGCGATTGATGTATAGATCATTCGGAGTGTTGATTATTGGTCAGCTGGAACAAGCCATAAGGAAGAGAGTATTCATAGCGCTTACTTTTCTCTCATTGAGAAAGCAAAGCATTTCATCTATATAGAGGTATGTAGACTATAAAATCTTCAATTAGTGACCGGAAAGCCTTTCCTTATACCTCTGTTAAGTTGCTACTGAGTGCTTGATGGCATTAAGTTCTTGTTTACTCCAATTCTTTCCTGTTCTTTATTCAATTATTGTGAAGTAATTGTATCTTTTTCCTCATTTGAGAATCTCCTTCCTTCATCCACTTTGTCACGAACAAAATGTTATATTGTACCACTGTATACTGAGCTCTATTTTGTGTCAACTTTTAATTTGATTTACTTTCATCAATTGCCTTACAGGCAACTTGCACACGTCTATTGCTCATGCACCTTTTGACTGGGACAAAATCAAGGGACTGTCATTGTAACATTTGTAAATAGAGCACGTAAAATACAGGCTCAGAGAAATAGGATATAAAATCCTTGGACTTGATTAAAATAATAATAATAATAAAGTGAAATTAATACAATTTTCATGATTCTACCAGAATCAATTTTTTATATCAGGTCTTTCCGGAGATGATGTCATAAAGAACCGTGTACTGGAAGCCTTATACAGACGTATCATACGAGCTCATACAGAAAGGAAATGCTTTAGGGTTATTGTTGTCATACCTCTCCTGCCTAGCTTTCAGGTGACTACCAACCTTTCTGTTTATTTTGAAATATTTTTCTATTATATGTTTCAATATCAATCTCTCAGGGGGGACTAAGTGATGGTGGAGCTGCAACTGTGCGGGCTCTTGTACACTGGCAGCTCAGGACTATTTCTAAGGGACCAAGTTCACTACTGAGAAACCTGTATGACAGAGTTGGTGAAAAAGCACATGACTATATTTCATTCTACGGTCTCAGAACATATGGTAAACTTCATGAAGAAGGCCTTGTTGCAACTAATCAGGTAAAGTGTCTCATTTTTTTAGTTAATGCAATGTTTCTTACTGTTCTTCAATGCTGAAAATGATGACTCAAATACTTTCCATCCACTTTGTTGGTTAAAAGTTCTGCCAACAAAGTTTCCACCTTTGTAAAGGTTTTCCATCCAAATTTTTGTCTCTTTGAATGATGCAGTTGATAGTTGGATTTTAGTGAACTTGGAGGCCATTCAACTCATTCTGCATCAAGGATAACACTTCCTACAATTATCCATAGACCAAAAAATGCCCTTTTAGTGATGGCTTTCCAACAACCTTTGCTTCCAAGGAATAAATTCCATTCTCCTCAAAAACATATAATATTTTTCTATAATCATGGGATTGGTGTATATGTACCCAGATCATGCCTATGAAATAACCATAAGTCTTCTTAATAAATATACAAGCTTAGCTTTCATGATGTAAGAGTCCTTGGCATAGACAAGTGAAGTTGAATCTTGAGAATAATGCACGATGTTTCAAGTCCTGATAAAAAATGTTCTTATGATAATGCCTAAATATGCCAAAATAGAAAAAGGAGATTTTAAGAAGCATCAGATTGGATTGGACATGACCTTTCTTTTCTTATTGTAAATTGCTTTTACTGTAGTTAGCATTTATTTTGACCAGATTTACCACCCTTGTTAGGGAGGATTGAAGACAACTATTCTTGAAAACCTCTTTAAGGACATCTTTTGTTGTGATGTATCAGATCAACTTTGCAAACCAACAATATATGTAACTTGAGAAGGATTTGGTTGAAAATTTGGTGTATTATTTTAACAAAAATATGAAAACATAAATATAATAATTTAAAACGATCACCTAAATATTTTATTGTAATTTACCACTTAATAGAGAATGAAACCTTATGCAACAACAAGGTTTCCCCAACAAGGGTTCAGATCCTAGGATACAACTTTTCCATTTGTAAAGGTATAGACTGCTCAAGATTCTACATGGGAACCCAGTGCGATGAGTTTATCTTTCTAAACATGGATAATGACTTTTGAAAAAATCAAAACAAAAAGGTCAAAAGAAGGAATTAGATCAATAAAATTTTGTAAACAAGGCTTCTGTTGGAATATTTTCGGCCAACTGATGCTATCCTTTTAAGATTATCATGAACTATGGTACAACAGCAACCACTTCCATGCCTTCATCCAACAGTTTTTTTTTCCATTGCTCTTCCTGCAGATATACGTGCACAGTAAGCTAATGATAGTTGATGATCGTCTTGCCTTGATTGGATCAGCTAACATAAATGACAGGAGCCTTCTAGGATCAAGAGACTCTGAGGTACTAATTAGATACATTTATCATTTTTTATAATTTTTCGCGTTATTTTTTTCTATTATGTTAGTGTTGTTCTAGTGATGGCTATTTGCATTTAGGTCTTTTAGCAATTCAAATGTAATATAAATAGGGATGTGGAGAGAAAATTTGACTTCCATAATTTTACGTTTTAGCAAGAGATGGCATGAAAAAATCAGAGATATTGTTGTTTCCTTGACCACAATGTGAAAAATATGTCTATCTCTACCAGAAAGCATCAAAGAAGACATCATGTATTATGTGAAAATTGATCCAGCATTGTACATGATATTATACTAGGAAGTAGGAACTTCCTAAGGCTATGGGATGATGAGCTCCTGTTACCGACAAGAATCCAATACCCTGCTCCCAGAGCTTATTGGTTTTGCCACGTCCTCTCAATCACATACTAATTCCTAATCCTCGAATATACTTCTGGTTTACTAGCTCTTTTATATCAATTACTTGGTTTAATCTTTACTATTTCTTTTATACCAATTATTTGGTCTATTTCTGATTTTTCTCAGATTGCTGTGGTTGTTGAAGACAAATACTTTGTTGATTCACTGATGGATGGAAAGCCATGGAAAGCTGGAAAGTTTTCTTACAGCCTTCGTCTCACCCTGTGGTCTGAACACCTTGGTCTTGAAGCTAAAGAGGTTAGAAACTACATGATCAGTTTTTCACTTTATATTTTTGCTTTCCTTTTTCCTGGGGATGTTATTGGTGCACTTGGAAAGTAGTGGAAAATTACCTGGTTTATTGTGACTTGAGAGAAGTCCTTACATGGTCTTCCAAGATCATTGGGTACTTCAATATCATTTAGATTTTTATGTTGTATCTTCCATTTTCTTTCACAATCTTTGTTGATTTACTTTCAATTTTTCTTAAATATATAAATTTACTTATGCATACATTATTCTTGTTTAGTAATTTATGCTTTCTTGGAAGCCATTTAGATATTTATATTGTGTTTGCTTTTCTATCACGATCTATCATGCACTCTAAATTAGCTTTTCATTTCACTTTCATTCAGAATTTTACTTCCCCTTGCATTTTGTTCAAAACTATTTGTTTTCAACCATCAAATACCAAGTCTTTGTCTTTACTCTTTACCATGATAGTATGCACAATGCATTCATGATCTACTTTTTGCTCGTACTACTAAAAATACAGAAAATTCACAAGTTCTTTGATCTAACTATTTGTTCATTATTTTTTCTTTTAGATTGGCCAAGTCACTGACCCTATCACTGATGCAACATACAAGGAGATCTGGATGAGAACATCAGCAGTAAAATCATGATCCTTAATCTAATTTGGTTTGATAGTTTACATGTTTGTGAGAGACCTGATGAAACATTTCTCAACAGACTATATGATATAAGTTTAAAATATTGTTCATTTTCACGTTATTATGCTAGAAACAAGAAGAAATCAGGTGAAATTACCCTCTTTTTTCTGTAAAACCTTATTCCCTAGTAATTACCCAAATTCTAGATTACTTGATTAGATTTCAGCATCTTATCTTTGTGTTTCGGCATTGGTTTTTGTAATCTTTATCCTATGAAATAAGAACATTATTCTTTTGCTAGTTGGTTAAATTTGTCATTTTGTTAGAGTTTATCCACTAATTAGTGATTGGAACGTCCAACATCGTAAAAGGACTTCAAAGAACATGGAATTACAAGAAATATGAAGTAGAATATTTACTGTAAAATTATGTACTATGGACTTATTAAGTCTAACTGAAGTTTCATATTTTCCATCAGATTGTAGTGGTACCACACATCCAAAGAACATTTTATTTTTCTTAATACCTCACTCTCAAGTTCTACCTATTGTGTTTGTTTGACAGGCAAATACCAGAATCTATGAAGATGTTTTCCAATGCAGTCCCAATAATTCTATCAATTCCAGGTATCATCACATAGATTGGCTTTACTTAGTTTTGTAAGAGATCTGTTTTTTGAAATTATAAACATAGCAAGAACTATGTTTGATTTTGATTGAGAATATATAAATTAGTGCCATTGCTTTAATTAGATAAGTCATCATATATGAAAAACAAGCAGCAATGCTGTAATCTTTCACACCGTGGAGTCAAACAATCTTATCATATATGAAAATTCAATTTAAATTGTATTTTAAATTACGAATGTGAATTATGGAAAATCATTAAGGGAAATATATTTCTAGTGTATAAATGACTTAGGAGCTTTTTATTTTTCATCTAAAATCGTAGATATTGAAGAGAGAACAAAAGAAAGCAAAAGAAAAGAAGATATTGGTTGGAATTTTACCTGCAAAAAAGATAGATATGATCTATCCTCTAGAATTATTTCTTTTCTTTTCTCCATTTTCTGTTTTTTCTCCTTTCTCTTTCTCTCTCTTTTTCCTTTTTCTTTTCTTCCCCCTTTCCTGTCCTTCCCCAACTTCTTTTCTTTTTTATCTCCTTTGTCTTTCTATCTATCCTTTTTTTACTTTTCTTTTCTTCCCTCTCCTTCTTCCCCTGCCTTCCTCCATCTATACGGAAGCAATGGTGGTGGTAGCACATGGCATTGGAGGTAGAGGAGTAGCTCTAGTTAGAGTGCATTCATGTACGAAAAAAATCACTCTTAGTGGTAAAGAGTGATTCTAAGATGAATGTTGGGTGAACGACATTTTTTGTGCATTGATCAAAGAGCTAAAAGTTGATGATAAGCTGGCATTTGATGTAATTATGGTGAATTTAAGTTGTGTTAGTATTTGTGTAGTGATATAATTTAAATATAAAATATAATTATTTAAAATATAAGAAAGTTGATGTAATTGAAAATTATGATTACAAAATAATGAAAAAAATAGATTGAAAAATAAAAATATCATCATGAAAATAATAGTAATTTTGAAAGCTAGAATGAGTAATAAATGAATGAGGCCTTAGTAAGGTTGGATGACATCGTCATCATAGATGATGAGCATTGATGATTGCAATGCCTTGTAGTTGGAAGGGTCATTGTAACACTTTTCAATTGATGAGAAAAGATGGATTTGCCATTATTTAGTAGAGCAATGGTGGAGACCAACAACCATTGGTGGTGGAAGCTTAGGTAGGCGATGAGTAGAATTTTCCTCTTTCCCATACTTCTTAGAGTCTTTAGGGCCTCTATTATAACACTATATGGAAACACAATAAATGAGTGGAAGTAGATTCACATTAGAAAAGACAATGTCTTCATATATAGAGACTAAGGATATAGTCAACACAATTCTAGCAATGTGAGATAAAATCCACAATACATACAACTCTAATATATTATTTACTTTAACAATATATACAATCACTTTTACCTCACATGTATTTATAGGAGAGGGGTGAATACACCTACGAGAATCTTACTTGTTAGCACCTACAAGAACATTGACTTGTTTTCTTTATTTCCTTTCTTTTTCATTTCTAGGCTTATTTTTTAACATCATTGACTTTTAATCAACATATGGAGAGTTTGGAAGATATCTCCATGAATAATCATCCAATTCAATAAAAAAATAAAAATCATCCAACTCAATAACAGGATTTACTTTAGTAATAAAAAGAATACCGTATCTAAGTTTAGATCCATACATTATAAAGCAAATGATCTAATTCAAGATTTAAATTAAATAATACTAAAATAGATATTCATCATTCAGCCAAATCAAGATTTCATCTAAATTTCAAATTCAAAAAAAAAAAAAATCAAATTTCTTTCTTGTGTAATAAGTTTGTTTCCTTTCGTTTTATTGGTTTCTTCTCCCCAAAATCTCATTATCCAACAGAGCCATTGCACGACAAACAATATCTCATCAGAAGGAGAGAGTGGGCCATAATACAGTTGATTTAGGTATTGCTCCTGCCACTGTGAAGAGTTGCGAGAATGGAGAAACAAAGGACATTGATCCTTTGGAGAGATTACAAGCAGTGAAAGGCCATCTTGTATGTTTTCCTTTGGAATTCATGTCGGAGGAGGATTTGAGACCAGGATTCATTGAGACCGAGTTCTATACAGCACCTCAGGTTTTCCATTAGATTTTCCCTTTGATGATTCTTGAATTCTTTGTCAGTTCAATTTATTTGTGAATATTCATTACATAAACTCATCTGTAAATGTTGTATATAAACATTCATCATTTAATACAGAAATAATAGATGGTTGATTTGATGAACCCTGGCCTTCAACATCTTTATGTCCAATTCTAATCCTTGGATTTACCATCCACTATTTCTTAACTGCGTGCAATTCAACAGATTTATTTGATTTTTTGTAGAACTAAAGATATATTAAGAGTTATAAATTTACAGTCCTATATCTGACTTTTTATAGTCAAAGTCCAGTCATCTATTTGTAAAAACATTTTCCATTTTCACAGGAAAAGGTAAAATAGGCTTGCCAAACCTAAAACCAACTAACCAGTGTATATTGGATTAAATTGATCCAAACCTAAGTTAAGCTGGTAAAAACTGTTCCAGACTGCTTTTTAACAGAATTTGGGTTTGCATCAGACGTTTTATGCTTCTTCTTTTTGCAAAATAAAGGTTAGGGAGAAGAGACTGGACTCATGGACGGTGGATTGCTATAAATTGTAACCATACTAAATTTATCTCATCCTTTAACTTTATGATTGGGTCAATCATTTAATGCAAGGTGTAGCATATGTCACTGATCATCACATTTTGATAATATAAATTTTAGCTATTTGGGTTCAAGAAGTTGGCTAATGGGTCCAGAGAGTACTTGAATGGATAACACCAATGGTCTTGCCTTCTCCTGTAAGAAAGATATCTGAGAAAAGAAATCTCGGATTCAAGTCTAGATAAAGCATTACCAATCTCAAAAGAACACCTATCCCACCCAATAAACTTGGCTAAACTGGCTTGGTTTATCTGACCAACACCTACACAAAACTCAGGTTCTTTCAACACCTACTCAAACTTCCCATGTATGAAGGTACCGCATGATGTTAGAAATCAAATGCTACAAATTTTGAACGAAATAGATGACCAATAAGAGATCAAGGAATATACCAGCTATTACAAAAGATTTAATTAGTGCAGAAGAAATTAAAAGTAGAGGTAAGATAACAGACTGAAATACAAGATTGTTCTTCATTAATGGTTTTACATGAAATGATAAGCAAAAAACAAATACTCCATCCACAACTAGTGATCCAGAAAATACATAAATAAAGGAAACTAATGATCTGCAAAAGCAGGAATGATTTCAAAGATAACTGCCCAAAATCTACAAATGGGCTAAGTGGTAGAGTGGTCTCACCACAAGAAAGGATCCATCAGAAATCACATCTTATCCAGAAGATATGCTTTAAGAGCATCAATGGGCTTCCCTGTGTTTATCTTATCCCTACCTTGACATCTTACCTTAATGCGGACAAGATAATCAACTGCAATCCATGCAAAGCTAAGACGAAGAGGCACTTCATCACCATCTGGTTCTTTTAGACCCTTAGATTTCTCAATCCAACGAGGGTGGTATGTCACCTGGTAACATGCCGATGCCTTCTGCTCATAGAGTGTCAACTTCTCATCATCTGACAGTTGAGAAGTGTCCTGACTCAATAACTCAAATTTATGACGGAATTCTTTATGGAGCGCAGAGTATGAGTTTTTGAGCCTCTCCTTCAAGTCCCCTTGCTTCCGACTATTGTATCTGGGGAGTGAACAAAAGTGGCCAGTAATGACCTCTCCCTCAGATTGGACTCTGTATTGCCCAAGCAAGGCATTGAGTTGGCCATCATAAGAGCACTTCTGCCGCCAAGCATCCCAGAGTAAATAATCTGTACCTGGGATCTCAAGATCAAAATCATATGGTATATCATCCTGCACACTGTATATTTCAGAGGGCACATCCTGATCAGAAGCATCCTTGATTTTCCTGTACAATTTGCCCAGTATCTTTTCGGATCTGTATGACTGAAAGTCTAGCTGGCCCATGAAATCTGGATAGATTTTGGGTTTCAGATTATGTTCCAGGGCCACTATTTTTCCAGTTTTTGGGAAGTCGACGGCAATTGCAGCCAGTTCAGCCATATGGAGACACTTCTCATTCAAAGCCCCAGCATCACTGAGGTCTGCATGGACCACATGGGCATTGCAAATGACACCAAGGCTCTCATTCACCATATTTTTAGTGAAAAAATCTATAATATCCTGTTGCAAAGCAAATTAAACAGATGAGAGAGCAAGTCCTTAATTAAATATCAATATGTGAAAATTGAACAAGATGAAACATAGAATAAGGAAAAGTATACACATTAAGAACTCAAAGAAATAGATTTTGCACTACGGTCTATGGTGCGAACAGTTGTTAAATTTTTGCAAGTGTTTACACGTACAATGGAAAGTACAGCTATATTACCATGACAAGTCCATGCTTGATGAACTGACTAATCTAATAAATAAAGATCAAAATTTATGAGACAGAACATTCTCAATTCTGAAATTCCAATGATGGTAATATGCAGTAAAATTAGTGCTAAAATAAACTCAATAACAGGATCTTTCACAGATTTATAAACTTGTGATTTCTTACAGATCCAGATCATAATGATGATGAATGGCGAACATAAAGCATGTTTTTCCAGTTTCTTTCATTTTATACCAGAGTAGATAAAGACAACAATTTTACAAAGAGCCCAATGAAAGCATATATATGCATGTTTGTTACTAACTAACAAAAAATTACATGATTGCACCACAAAAGATGAATCAGAGAGGAATAAAAAAAGACATGCTATTGCTGCCTTACAGTTAGTTGGATCTAATCCAGGTATAAATGAAAAAAAAACACTGGTCAATAACAAAGACGTGGCGTCACTTACCCTCCGCTCAACATCACGAGGCAGATTTTTGGCTTCAGCTGGTTTATAATCCATTGGCACCCAGCTCCTCTTACTTGGTGGTATGAGATTTTCATCCCATGCAAAAAAGTAAAGATCACCATCAAGATCACTTCCAGAGGCCTCATTTGTATGAGGTCTATCACCCTTCTGAGGAAAAACTAAACAGTCAACCAGATGATGCAATTCAGGTCTATCAACAGCTTCTAGTATCCGGACATCACCTGGATGAAGGCAAGGATTTTTAGCTATGATGACGGTTCCCTTGATTATATGTCTAATCTTCTTTGCATTTGAAAATCTTGAACCATGTTTGGCGAAACAACTTTCCAAAGAAGGTGTTGAAACTTGGACAAAGCACTGACCACTTTCAAGCACTCCTATCTCATCTAAGCAACCCATAAGCCACCTCCCAGAAGGAACGAAAATCCGAGCTTTCGATATAAGATCACTCAGCTGGGCAGCTCTTAAACAAGAGAGCATTTCTTTCAAGTGAGGTTCTGTTTGAGGTTTGAATCCTGCACTGAGCATCATTGCTGCAATATTTCCTTGTTCGGCACATGAAGTAGTTAGAACTTCAAAAGCTACATCAGTATTCACAAGCATCTGGTTGAGCTTAAAAACCATTGAATCCTGCATCCTGTCAAACACAGAGTCAGGAACCCCCAATGCAGACAGCAGTGTCACAATCTGTCGATTCAAGAAACCTGGCTGAAAACGTGTCCATGAACAAACTTCAAGTATGGTGTGTTTGGACTCAAATTTATTCATGCTTGGCCTTAGATGGAGCTGAAAAGGGTCAATATTTCCTGGCCAAACAGCTACAACACCCTTACAACCAGCGAAACGGATCTGGTACGCTGAAGGGGGATTTTCCATCAGCTGCAGTTTCTGAGCAACCTCCATTGCAAGTTTAGGATCCATCTTGCCAATTCCATCTGAAAAGTTGTAACCATTTCTCTCAATATCTGCAAGATGTGGGTTGACCTTCTCTCGCGGAACATTCACAGTGGCATATGTGGACGAAAAACACTGACCCATCCTTGCTGAAAATTTTGCAACATTTTTGTTGGAGAACTTACCCATCCAAGCTGTCACAGACCACACACTTATATCCTCATTTTCAGCAAAAAACCATGCAGAACGGTCTCTCAACTGATTGGAGGAGAATGCCAGGAAGGAGTATTTTCGTCCACACAAGTAAAATCCATTGGTTAGAAATTCCTTCACCCTTCTGAATATATTGGTCTTCTGAGGGTATGAATTATTGGTCAGGTCTCTGACAATGGGAGCTGCATAATAAGAAAGAACATGTAAATTCAGTTGCTGCATCCCCTCGTCTGTAAAAGTAACTCTTAGGAACCTATTGGACACATCTTTGTACCTTCTAAGAACCCTATTGGAAAGTTCAACTTCTGGAGGGAGACAATATGCCTTTGTTGGTGTTACATTTAACCTCCTCACTTCCACATTATCTTCTGCCACCTTGGTGCCTTTCAGAAGTGAAGGATTCTTCAGGAGCCACCGTTGGACAAGCTTCACCCTCTTGCAAGCATCAAATAGTGGTCGCTTGTATGAATATATGTGCCTCAATGCTGCATCATTCACTTCATCTGATTGACTTCTCAGCAAACCAAAGAAGCTGTCCGACATTTGATATTGGTTTATGATACCTTTGTGGAGCAGAGCATTTACCAAGTACATTATCTCAAAACTAATTCCCTCTCTGTACTGAATACAAAAGAACAAATCTGACAGTGGTGATCCATAGTGCGGCTCACATTTTATTTGCAATTCACGTTTAGGGAAGTGCAATGACATCCGGTGCTGTTCAATGTAATTCATTGCTTGCTTCAACTTCAAACCATAGCGAGGAGAGAAAGATATCCGATATGAACTGCACCTGCCAATTGCTCCACTAATAGTGAAATCTGTTGTTCTGATCCATGGATCTGCATCATCTAACAAACAGAAAGGAGCAGAAACATGAATGTCATCATTGGCTGTTCTATAATAAACCAATGGAGAGGATGTGAGACGTAAGATAATTGCAAATGGGGCTTGATTTTTGAACACCCTGAATTCAGCAATCTCTCTCGCTAAGAATTCCACTTTGAAGTTGCAATTCAAAACTGCAATCTCTTTAGTACACTTAAATGGGAAAGCCACCTCTCTGTTGAAAAGGATCTTGCAACTATCTTGAAAGGGGTCAATGAGGAAATCAACCCCACAATGAGGACCTTCCCAACCAACCCAGAATTCCTCATGACTGATCAGCGTACCGATCTCAACATGTGCATCGCAGAACTTAAAAGGTTTGGTCGACTGCCTTCGTTGAATTCGCGCAGAGCTCTCGACTCCTGGGTTCACCATCAACGAGTGGCCATTCAAGACAAGTTCGCCTTTGCCAGCAGCATCAATGGCCCTCTGTGCACCTTCACTCCTTGCAAAATGCACGAACACATGACGTTCCACTTTGTCATAGTCATCCTTCTTGGGCTGGTTGGTTAGGTCGGAAATGCTGTAATTTGGATACGATTCAGGTGGTGTCCATGAATTCTTTAACCTGCACCTCCAAATAAGACCTGTTTTTTCCTCCAAGAAATCCACAAGTTCCTTTGCTGTAATCTTGTCATCATTACCAAACCCACCCAAACTGATTTGGGTAATCACCAGCTTCTTCTGCTCATCCTTTTGGGATCCTAGAGATCCCATCTCGCGAGAGGTATCGATAAATAAACAAATGACTGGCGTCAAACATACAACGAGAAATACCCAACTAAGATTTGTGTAGGAAGAATCAAAAAAACAAAAGAAAACCAGAACCAAACAGATAACCAGAAAAGCCCAACCAATATTTGTGTGGGAAGAACCAAAAAAAAACAAAGTAAAACAAGAGCCAAGCAAACAACGAGTAATGCCCAACTAAGATTTGTGTGGGAAGAATTAAAAATCCCAAAAAAACCCAGACCCAAACAGATACCCAGAAATGCCCAACTAAGATTTGTGTAGGAAGAATCAAAAGAGAAACAAAAGAAAACCAGATCCAAACAGATAACCAGAAATACCCAACCAAGATTTGTGTGGGAAGAACCAAAAAAAAACAAAGTAAAACAAGAGCCAAGCAAACAACGAGTAATGCCCAACTAAGATTTGTGTGGGAAGAATTAAAAATCCCAAAAAAACCCAGACCCAAACAGATACCCAGAAATGCCCAACTAAGATTTGTGTAGGAAGAATCAAAAGAGAAACAAAAGAAAACCAGATCCAAACAGATAACCAGAAATACCCAACCAAGATTTGTGTGGGAAGAACCAAAAAAAAACAAAGTAAAACAAGAGCCAAGCAAACAACGAGTAATGCCCAACTAAGATTTGTGTGGGAAGAATTAAAAATCCCAAAAAAACCCAGACCCAAACAGATACCCAGAAATGCCCAACTAAGATTTGTGTAGGAAGAATCAAAAGAGAAACAAAAGAAAACCAGATCCAAACAGATAACCAGAAATACCCAACCAAGATTTGTGTGGGAAGAACCAAAAAAAAACAAAGTAAAACAAGAGCCA
>JAMKPZ010003342.1:0-24854 GCA_024699675.1 Amphibolis antarctica
CTGAAAATTGAAATTCCGTTTTTAGAAAAATGGTGTTGTATTGTGTCTTGAATGATACTTATAATGTAATTAATATAAGGGGCATTTTGATCTTTGTATACTCATGGGATACCCAAACACTATATAAGCTTGACTAGGGTTTTCCAAAGTAATGAGTTGAGAAATTTGTAACCCTAGCCTCTATGAAAAAAACTCCCTCCCTTTCCATCCGTAGACTAGCCCCTTGTTGCAGTGAACCATGTAAAATCCGTGTTTATTGTTGTATGTGCTTGACGATCTTCTTCTCCCCTTTCCTTTCTTATTGCTCACTCTTTCATTCGATTTCCATTGTGTTTCTTTGGTTACCACGCATAACAAGTGGTATCAGAGCGAGATTGGAGGAAGTGGCCTTGAGTCAGGGTTCGTTTTTTAGAAGGAACGAATCCACGAATCAGCCGTAAGAACCCTGGAATCGCTAGTGCACAGCCATCCACGCTCGGATTCGCCCGCACGAAGCCATCCACGCTCGAATCCGCACGCGCGTAGCCGTCCGCGCACCCAGATCCGCCTGCGCGCAGCCGTCAGCGCGGTTAGATCCACCCGCGTGCAGCCATCGGCACCCAGATCCACCCACGTGCAGCCGTCGACGCCCAGATCCGCCCGCACGCAGCCATCGACGCTAAGATCCACCTGCGCGCAACTATCCGCGCCTAGATCCACCCGTGCGCAGCCGTCGACGCGCTCAAATCCACCTGCGTGCAGCCATCGGCGCCCAGATCCACTCGTGCGCAGCAATCCACACCCAGATCCGCACGCGCGCAATCATCCGCACTCAGATCAAGCCAGCGCGCGCCGGCTTGGGCCCTAACGAGCGTATGTCCACACGTGTCCAGGCCAGGTCAGTCTGCACGCACCTTGACCAACGGCACCAGTGTGCGTCCGCGTCCCGTTCAGGCCAGGTCAGTCCTTTTCGGGTGATGTTGGCTCATTTTTAGGGTTCAAATCGAGTGATTTGATCCGTTTGAGGTGGAGTTCCTTAACTTTGGCAATTGGTGCTTTGAGATTTTTGATTGAGATCTATTTTTTGTGATTGTGATTGATACATATCTTTGTTGAGACTATCAGTATTGAAGTGGAGGTGTTGAGCAATTTTTTTTGAAATTGAAATTTATTTGATCAAAGTGTTATGGTGCATTTTATATTTTTGAATATAAAATGTCAATACCAGTAATGAAAGTTGATAAGTTCAATGGAAAAAATAGCTTTAGTCTGTAGCAGATTAAAATAAAAGCTTTGCTTAAACAACAGGGCATTTGGACTCCTTTAAATAAAGGGTTAAGTATGGATGAAAAATATACAGAGTATGAACAACAACAAGAAAAAGCTCATTCTACCATATTGTTATGTCTATCGGATGAAGTTGATGGCAGCAATGTAGATGATGTAGAAGAAATTCCATCCAAGTGCATAGCTAAGGATCGTCCTAGAAGAGCCGCCCAGCCTCCGATCAAGTACAGGTATAGCAACTTGATTGCTTTTGCATTGCAGGTAGCGAGTGAGGTGGAAGAACAAGTTGACCCACCCACTTATGATGCTACCATTAGAGGTTCGGATGCTGCAAATTAGACAATTGCCACGCAGGAGGAGTTTCAATCCCTTCACAAGAATTATACATGGGATTTGGTGAAGCGTCCTAGAGCCAAGAACGTTATTGGTTGCAAGTGGGTGTTCAAAAGAAAGATAGGAACACAAGGCAGTCAAACCGTGCAATTCAAGGCAAGACTGGTAGCTAAGAGCTACTCACAGCAAGAAGGTATTGATTACAATGATGTTTTTGCACCAGTAGTTAGACACACGTCTATTAGAGTGCTCCTAACAATTATGGCTGCAAAGAACTTGGAGTTAGAGCAACTTGACGTGAAAACAGCTTTCTTGCATAGTGACTTAGAAGAAGAAATTTGGATGGAACAGCGAACAGGTTTTGTTACCAAGGAGAAATCAAACCTGGTTTGCAAGCTGAAGAAGTCCTTGTATGGACTTAAGCAATCTCCCAGACAGTGGTATAAAAGGTTTGACACTTTTATCACTAAAGTTAACTTTGCCCGTAACTACTATGATTCATGTGTGTATGTTAAACAATTAGAAAATGGCACACATGTATATTTGCTCTTGTATGTGGATGATATCTTGATTGCAGCCAAAGATATCAAGGTGATACAAGATTTGAAAAATATCTTGAAATCTGAATTTGAAATGAAAGATCTTGGCCCAGCTAGCAAGATATTTGGGATGGAGATACAAAGAGACAGGAAAGCAGAAAGACTCTTTCTCCATCAACGTAGCTACATAGAGAAGATTCTTAGCAGGTTTGGTATTGCTTCCTGTAAAGCCATTGGGACATCTTTTGACAGAAATCTTCGTTTGTTATCAGCTATGTCTCTACAGTCTCAAACAGATGAGCATATAGAGCGTGTCCCTTATTCACAGGTCGTTGGCAGTTTGATATATGCCATGTTATGTACCTGACTTAACTTAGCTTATCCTCTTAGTATTGTCAGTAGGTACATGTCAAATCCTGGCAAGCAGCATTGACAAGCCGTGAAGAGAATTTTTAGATACTTAAAGGGAACACCTGATGTAGGGCTGATATATGGCATCAAGCAGAACTGCAGCATGGCTGGATTTTCTGATTCCGATTATGCAGGTGATGTTGATCAGAGGAGATCCTTGACAGGTTATGTTTTCACTGTGGCAGACTCAGTTGTCAGTTGAAAGTCAACACTTCAACCTACTATTTCACTCTCTACTACCGAGGCGGAATACATAGCAATGACTGAGGCCGCAAAGGAAGGAATTTGGTTGAAAGGGCTACTTGGAGACTTTGGAGTACAGATTAACAAAGCTGATATTTTCTATGACAGTCTTAGTGCCATTTGTTTAATAAAGGACAATGTGTTTCATGATCACACGAAACACATTGATGTCAGGTACCATTTTCTCAGAAGTGAAGACAGAATAAAGATTTTGAAGATCAGCACTAAACACAATCCAGCGGACATGTTTACAAAGGGCGTGATTAAGAGTAAGTTCAAGCATTGCTTGGACTTGCTCAATGTGTATGGGTGCAGCTGACCCCTTGCGGGTCCTAATGGAGAGGCTTGGTCAAGGTGGAGCTAGCATTCAAGACAAGGTAGAGATTATTGTATTGTATCTTGAATGATACTTATAATGTAATTAGTATAAGGGGCATTTTGGTCTTTGTACACTCATGGAATACCCAAGCACTATATAAGCTTGGCTAAGGTTTTCCAAAGTGATGAGTTAAGAGATTTGTAACCCTAGCCTCCACGAAAGAAGCTCCCTCCCTCTCCATCCGTGGACTAACCATTTGTTAGGGTGAACCACGTAAAATCTGTGTTCATTGTTGTATATGCTTGACAATCTTCTTCTCCCCTTTCCTTTCTCATCGCTCACTCTTCCATTCGATTTCCGTTGTGTTTCTTTGGTTACCATGCATAACAAACGGATATCCAATTTTTTCTATGAAAACTTAGATGGTACTTAGAATGTGAAATTTAGTTTAGGTTTATCAGTTCTAAGATGTGGTAACCTGGTTAAACAATGTGGTTACCTAGTTTAATGACTATGAAAAAATTGGATATTGCTAAGGTAATTTTCCCATTTGAGAAATCGAGTAAGCTGTTATAAAATCCAGATTTTCTGGTGGAAAATCAATTTAATCAGATCAAAAATCGGTTCACCTGAATGAGTTTAGGTACTTTAGTAAAAATGGAATTCCATTTTTGGGAAATCGAAATTCCAATTTTCTCTTGAGAAACCTAAGTGAGCTTAAGTGAATATCTATAGTATAGTGAGAAAATGTATGTCCTAGAACTAGTATGTTCCAAGAGCAAGAACAATTAATCACACTTACATAATTGATGTTTTACATTTGATAGTTTGAGTGCTTCTTGAATGCATCTTGACTTGACACTTTTGACTTTATATATTGTTTTTCTTTTTCTACGTGCCTTTGAGTTTTGCTTCTTGATCTTCCCTTCATGCCTTCATCGTAATGAGTCTTCAATTCATCCTTGTTCTTCAATCTTCTCCTTTGTTCTTGAGTTTTCTTCTTTATTTTTCAACGCTTTTACTCAACTTTACTACCTAGTACATTGTACATCATTTATATTCTTTTTGACATCATCAAAACATCATTACAATAAGGGGTATTTTCCTAGCAATCACCAATGTTCCTTTTCCACACATCATCTAGCTTAACTAGAATGGCTTGGGATGCTCCACCATCACCAAACCAAGTTTGTGTACAAACTCTAAATAAACTAAGTTCTTCTGACTATCATTTGTGCTCATGGAATTTATGGAAATTGAATTGAAATAAATTTAATTCTCATCGATTATTTATTTGTGTCAACGAAATTGAATTCAGTTCATTTCCATTGGTACTATTTACTCATCAGTTTAAGACAAAAATAAAGTCCGAACTCACAAGGTCTGAATTGTCTAGAATTTAGCTAGTTCAAGCTTTCTTGACTACTTCTATTCGACCACGAGAATTTTTAATTTCGTTCAATTTTAAAAAGTGCACCTCTGTACTGAATTCATTTCCTCTTAATTCAATTTCACTCAAGACATAAATTCATGTTAATTCATTTCTAACAAATTCCACATGCACAAACGTGCCTCTATGGTCAATAATTGCATCAGCCACCTCTTGTTTCACCTACATCTAAAAGGTGAATAGTTCTTTCTTACTTGTGTCTCTCCTAGACTTGGGCTTATTCTCTAAGTGTAACTTCTAACACAAAGACTTCACATGGTCTTTGTTGCTACAATGCCAACAACTCTTCATCAACTCTCCCGACAACTTCACCAATAACCCTTTTACTAAGTTCTTCAATGTTGATGAGACTTTGGCCACACTCGTCTCCTCTTTCTCACCTTTTACTGGACAAGAATTGAGCATATCAATGATAAGGACGAATCTACTTCTGTCACTCCCAAGATGTCTTCAGGCTCCTATTCAACCTATTGTACAACAATCACTTGCTTCCCTTTGTCCTTCCTGAATTTAGGCCACATTTTTGGGTGCAAATCTCAACACCTGGATGTTATGACCTTTTTTTGCCACAATGGCCATACTTTCTGACTAGCTAAGAAGAATATGGCATAAAAGAATTTCCCTTCTTTTGTCCCTATGCTTGCTACCAAGTTGTAGTTGCCTCCTCTTTTGGATCTATAAGGTCATTCTTTGCTTCAATGGCTACCACTTGCACCATCATAACTGAGATGGTGTTTACATGAAAGAGTGTGAACTCCTTTTGGATTTGTGGAACTAATCTGGTTGATTAATTTTTAACAATATCCATGCCAATTGCCTATTCTTTTGTGATGTGATGTACCTCTTGTTGTATAGTAACAAAGGTCTAAAAACTTGAACCATAAAAGGTAGTTCTATTCATTTAGTTTCTCCATGGTACCAATCATATTCTGAACTACAAAATCCTTCTTAGCCAAAGGAAAAGTGAGGATGGTAAAACACCACCAAAATGCCAACATCTCCTCAATAAACAAATATCAACAGAAATATTCTCTAAAAAAGGGGACAAAAAACTTCGTTAAGTCAATGTGATGACAAAACATGACTATGCAAATAGAGAAAGGGGTGTTGCTAGGAATGCAAGCCTCACCAACTAGCTTACATCAAAGGGGTGACTGTGAGAAAGGTTGCAAGAACCCTAACCAGGCTAGCAAAAGCTAGACAATGCAATCAACAACCATAGTCGAGGTGGATTGACTAGTTGCAAAGTGGCAACACAATTAACATGATGTAAATGATGGAAAAGAAATTGACAACTTAAAGAGCAATGGTGTCAAGGGTCATCAAACCTCTACAATGAAAGAGAAGAGGCTGGAAGGACAAATAGAGTGCATGAGTGGTAATGGGGTGGGTAGAGAGTAGGCAAACAAGTGGAAAAGAGTGGTGATGGAAAATTACGATTAGGGTGACCTAACTGTTGATACCATGTGAGAGAGAGGAAAAAGTGTTTTATTATTACTAATTCAAAGGGATTACATCCAATATATATATATAAACAAATAACTAAATAGACCCTTAAACAGATATCCATTTAATTGCCCGTCAAGACACATTTCGTGCTACATTTCCCATGTACAATTTCTAAACAAATAAAAAATATTGAACACTATAAGAATAGTAAAAGCTAACATTGCAATGTTATCTATGTAAATTTTGGTGTTAAGTTGTTGATAGAAAGTTGTAAGATTTTTCAAATCTTATGTCTCTTTGAACCTTTTAAGAACCAATACAATTTAGAAATTCAAATATGATACAATTTGGATTCAAGGAATTGATAATTTTTTAAATTTTAGAATACAACTCAACTTCGATGCAATCTATGTAAATATAAGTATTTAAAAATTTAAAATAACACATTTGCATGACATAAAATAGGCACCTAAATCATATATGAAATGATGCTAGAATAATAATACATGCATAAAAATATCAAATCTCTCATATTAAATAAGGTGTAACTAATAAAATATTTTTTTGATATTGATAATGCATAGATTTCATTCCTCACGGTTCTTATAACTATATTATCCACACTTGGTAATAAAATAAAAAAGAATCAAGACATACATGCTATGTAGAGTCAACCACATGAATACTTTCCTTCAACATATTTCTATCTATGATCAAATCTTTGATTGAATTACATAAATTTAAACACTAAACATATATCTGATTATCAATGAGCTTTTATGAAAGGCAGATCTATTTTTGACAATATAGGTTTGACTCAAGATTTAGTTCAAAAAATTGATAAAATCCATCAAAAGGAGGAAACCTCATTCTCAACCTTGATATGGAAAAGGCGTATGATCAATTAGAGTGGTCCTTTCTTTGGGTTGTTCTTCATAAATTCAATTTTAGCAAGTGGATCTCTTTATTAAAGAATTATATGGAGCATAACAACATTGTGGTGCTTATTGACGATTCCCCTTCTCCATTTTTTTACTGTGACTAGAGGGCTTAGATAGGGTGACCCCTTATCTCCAAGTCTTTTTATGTTGGCCGAAGTAGTGCTCAAGAAGAGTCCTATTGAGCTTATGAGTTTAGTACAATCATCCCATATTTTGGCATAAAACAGTTGATTGAAAGATTGATACTTAGACAAATATCAAGCATCCTCAAGCAAAGAATCAACAAAGCCAAAAGCTCCTTTTTTTGTTGCCAAGACTATGGCCCGTCAAGTTGGAAAAGAATGAATCTAAAGGGTATGTTAAGAAAAAAAGTAATATTTAAGTTTTGAAAACAAAACTTATTTGAAAGGGTTTAAAATGTAAGTTATGCATATTTTTTATTTTAGTTATTTATTTTAATTATTTATTTAAACAATTAGCTGGGGCATGCCAAGCTAGCACTCAGCAAAACCAAGCCATGCTGGTACAACACGATCCCAACCTCTAGGTCAGCATAACACAATTCCAATCCATGGGCTAGGTTGAGGTTTAAAAGTCCATTTAGGCTTCCATGAGGTTTTATAATTTAATAATTTTTTTAATAATTAATTTATAAAAAATATCTTATCTAAATATATAAAACTTAATATTCAAACCCATGACTAGTAAACTATATACATGTCACCTAACCATTACCTTACATAAGTTGTTAAATAATAAATTTAAAATTATTAACTTATTATTCCCATGTAACGAATGATAATTTATAATTTTATTTCTGTTATTAGTTAAAAAATTTAATATAGTGTGATGGTTAAATAACGCTTACATAATTTATTGGTCATAGGTTTGAATCTTAAATTTAACATTATATTTAGTTAAATAGTTTTATAGATTAATTATTAAAAATATTTATTAAATTCAAACCAGATCTAAACCGACCTAGTACAATCAATCTATGTTATTAACCAACACAACCTAAACAGGCCCATTCCAACAAGTCATACCAAGGTCACTCCCAGGAGTGGTTAACACGACCTGACTTAGTACGAAAAATACCTAGGTCCATTAAATTTTAGACTATGCTAGTTCAGCACAGCTCATTGACATGTCTTTGGTATAATCACACGAGAATTATATCAAAATTGAAGATTCAAGTCTAATTAATAGGAATACGACATATAACCAATCCTTTCTATATTTTGTAACTTGGAAACAAGGTTAAGAGAATAGATAGATGCAAAGTTGAGCAAATTTTCCAACTCCAGTACTCTTGGGTCCAAATAATGATGCGTATTATTGAGATTGTAACAATGATTTATGTTATTTAACTAGCATATGAACAATGAATAATACCTTAAGTTTGGAGGTCATAGATGACTTGGCAGCCAATGCCTGCACAAGCTCTTCTTTCTCCAGTGCTAGCTGTACAGAAAATTTTCTAATTAGATATAAAAAACAAATGACAGACGCACAGATTTTGCCTATAATAACATTATTAAACAAGTGCCATTAAATTCATTTTAAATCACAAGAAGCATTGAAAAATAGCAAAAAGAGCAAAAACCTTCAAATTTCATATGATGCATCTAAACAGACAGAAAAACCTAGACAAGAATTAATCACTACCTCTGAAATCACAGAATTAACATTGCCGATCATTTTCAAATGATCATCTGGTATTGTGCCAGATGCATCTGACTGGAAATCTCTAATATCATGCTGCAAAGTTAGATTGGATGCATCTTCAGCCAAGATTGTGGACAACGAGGATCCAAGTTTGTTTAAAGGAGCTCTCAAAGACTCTGATGCCATGAGATCTGTCTCTCCTTGAACATCTGAAAGAAAAATTTTCTTAAAATTTCACAAAAATGCAACATCAATTAAGTGATGCATATGTGAAATATAGTTTAAGCTATGTAACAAGAACATGGCATCCAATAATCAATGTATATCACTAACATGGAGTCAATCTTGAAACTAACATGGCATATATTTCATCAATTCATGTGTCTTTATAAACTGAGATCAAAGAGATTTCTTTGATTTATGATGTGGCTACAATTTAACATTAAATTGTCTATAAATATTCTGACATATAATGCATTACAAACATAAGCATGCATACTGTGTACATTCTGCACATAATTTTCAGTGGCAAAATTTATAAGATACTGCTACATCAATTAATTTACATTTTGCAATGCATCACAAACACACATCCTTGTATACAAAACAATATGGTACAACAATAATAGTAGTAATAATAACAAGTTAACAACAACAACATCTATAAGAAAACTCAGTTAAATTTAGTATTTTCAATATAAACACTTCTTGCAAAAATATAACACAAACACTGATCAACTTGTAATTACAACATGGAGATCAGGTATAATTCTAATTCAAAGATTGATCAACTTTTCATCACGTACACAACATGGAAGACAGTAAAGGTCCTAAGGTTTATGCATGCAATTTAAATGTTTGATAAAATTGTTCCATTGTAGTTTCCCAATGATTTTATCATAATGCTTACAATAATTTTAATACAGGTCTTATAGTAAACACACAAGTTGAAAAAAGATTTAACCATTAAACTTGCAATAAAGCCAAAAGAATTTATAAACCTGAAACTAGCAATTCTAGATCTGAAGAAAAGATTCCTTACCTAGATCCATAGTGGATGTCGATGCATCTATCTTCACATGTGTGTCATTCCTATTGTTAGCAATATCATGTGAAGTTGCTTTCCAGAGTTTAGATTGCAGGAGCTTCTTCTCTGTATGACACAATTGATATAAGTACAATAAAAACCAAGCATGTAGAGGTAACTAGTTCCATTCCAGAAATACATCATACAGAAACAGAATGGCTTACAATAATACCTTCCTGAAATGCTTCAATTGTGGACTGAAAATCGTGACACTCTTTCTCAAGGCTGGACAATTTTCTTCTGCAGAGAAAAGAAAAGAAAGTAAGGAAAGAGGATTTAAGCAGGCTTATTGAAGTGCCCTGGCAAATTTTCAAAGCTGCCTAGGTCATTTACAGTAGCTTAGGTATAGTTAAATGGATCTGGGCGGATCCAGTTAAGGATCCAATAATGATCCATTATGTGGCACCTTATATTAAGGATTGTTAGGGTTGCTAAACCCTAAAATAATGAAAAAAACCCTAGGAAAATCTTCTGTCCTTCCATCTCTCCCGTCAAGAAGACTTCGCTGCCATTTCTGGCACTCCAGCAAGCTCTCAAATCGGAAAGCATCACAGCAAACATTTCCAGCATGCTTCCAGTGCAGATGGCAGCCTTTCCAGCAGCTTTCAGTAAGGTTCTAGTGGCTCTCTGGGGGCTCCAGCATCTCTGGCAAGGTTCTAGTGGGACTCTGGTGACTCCAATAGGACTTTGTTAACCTTCGGTCTCTCTTCTTTGAAGGTACAAACAAAAATAAAAATAACAATCCGAACCATAATCCTACATCATGGAGACCTCACTCCTTTGAAGGTAAGCACCTCTCTTCATTGAGATGCTAAACACTTATTAAATTTTTCCATGTTCACGCAATCAAGCTAAAATTATTTGCATGAAGTGATGGCATTATGCAGATTCATACGAAGAAAAGATAGATAAAAGCCTATTGTTAGAAAAAGGAGGAATACATTTTTGAGGTGTTTTATAATTTTTACAAATGCACTAAAAATCCCTCACTTGTATTTATCTATACAAAAAATAAACAGAGAATTTCAAAAAGAATATTTGCTAAGAAGGTTCAAGTTCCACATTCAACGCTGAAATAAAGCTAAAGAGGAGCAATAAAAGGAATATATCAACCCAAATAATATTTCTTCGAGCTTTTATATAAATCAATTGTTTCATAGAAAAATTTCACAATAACTAAAAAATTGCTAAGCTACACGAAGAGCAGCTCCAAGCAAGTGGAATGTTCTTCATTTGCAAGATAGGAATCATAAGATGACATTTTCTGAAAGATAAAAAGAGTGTTTATCATTAAAACAATAAAAAGCATCAAGAACAAGACTGAGCAAGAAGATTCAAAGACCTAAAGAACAATCCATAATATCTTATTTAGAGCATATACGTTTTGGATGCAGGGAAAGTTCAACCCTTGCTACATTGAGCTATTTGAAATAACTGCTAGAATTGGCCCCATGGTCTATATGTTGGATCTACTAACTGCCTATGCCATAATAAATAATGTGTTTCATGTTTTGATGCTGCAAAAATACTTGCTAGCTTCACACGTAGTGGCTAGCAAGATAGTCTCTTCATAGAAGCATGACTTACAAAACATATCTAATCCACGTTGTTGATTTGAAGATGCAACATTTGAGACAGCAAACTATTCTGTATGTTAAGATTCAATGGAGTAATTACCGAAAATACCCTCATCTTATTAAGGATCAACCCCAAGAGTGCTTTTAATAGCTAGACGTTGAAAATAGCATTTTAAGGACAAAACTTCTACAAAGGGGTGAGATTGTAACATGCTAAGTAGTCTTATTTAATGTAAGCAAGTAATAGAATATTATGGAAATGGCATGACGATAAATTTCAAACTTCTCTGGGGTATCCTATCTTCTATACAAGGGGTAGGTGAAATGTGAATATTTTGGTGACTTCGCTCTTGTTGTCCTTGGTATTGACAAACTACCCAGGAAGAGAAAAGCTAGGGCATCCAGCTAAGGGGTGAAGAAGAAGGCGATTCATTCCATGCTCATTGAACAACCAACCTTCCCTTGCCTATGGGTGCTTTTCCAACAACCTCTGCATTGATAGGTGAGTGGATGAGTTCTTTTCAGGGTGAAAAATTGTAGGCATCAAATAAACCCCTTGGAACCACTTGCCACAAGACCTTTAAAGGGTGGCCAACAAAAGGATTTTGGCGTAGGGACAATCGTTGGACTCTAACAGCATTTCAATCAAGTACATTTTATTTTTAGAGCTACCTATTAATTAGTGGATAGAATAAAAATGGAGTGTTACTTTTGAGGAATTGAAACCCAACTAGGGAGAAGTGATGTTATGAAACACCCTAGGGGTGAGTGTTAGACCCATCCATGGCTATACTGGGTGGTTGAGGTGAGTTGGGATGAGGCATGTGTTCAACCTCCAAGAATCAACACCTAGCCAATCATGGAAGATGCATTGCCCTTGGAGATGTAAGATGAGATGGTCAACACCCATATGGTTTCTATTTTCTCTTAAGCAACATTTGTTTGTAGTTTTTTTGACTGAAGTTGGAATTAAAGTTGTGTACTATAATAGATTTTTCTTGGAATTAGATTTTTCTTGAAATTAATTCTATTTATTTGTACTGTAGCAACTTTTTGTTAAAGTTAGATTTTTTTGAAGTTGAATTACATTTATTTAAATTAGTGGTGATGTTCTCTAACATAATAAAATCACACTCAACTAAAATTTGTTCGTGCAATTTAATTTTTAGACATGTTGTATATGAAAAATCAAACTATATAATTACATTAAATAATAATTATGACTTTTTAGAATTATTTATGTTTGTACAACATTCATTACCAAATAAATATGTAATGTTAAGATTATATAAATTGTATATTGCATAATAAAATTTATTGTTGTTACAATTGAAAACTTTACCTAAAAATATAAACAAAAGTTGTATACTTTATTAAAAAAAAGTACCGTCACATTTACAAACTTCAAGAGTACAACATTACAAACAAATAAGTTTATAAAAACATACAAAGTGCAATTACATATAACATTCAAGCAAAAATAAGTACAACTATCTCATACATATAACTTTCATGCAAACATAAGTCAAAAAATCAAAAACTATTACGAAAAAAATAAAAAAGACTATTTTTTTATTCCTTTTTTATTATTTTTCGTTTTTATCCTCTCATCATTATCTTCCATTTCTATTTTTTTATTTTCTCCATTTATATTTTATTATTTTCTTTCTTATTTTAGGTTCTAATATATTTTTTCCCTCCCTTTCTTCTCTAGCCACAATGGTAGTCAGCGAACGACCGACAAACTCACAAACAGAAGAAGACAAAGGGCATCACATTGGCACGAGATTAGCGATTTGAGGCGACATTAGTGAGATCGCCAACTTTTCAAACTTTCCAATGGAGGGCAAGGGGGCGAGAGGGGTTGGTGGCAACTATTCTGTGACTAGCAAGAGGGCAAGGTGGCAAGCAACGTTTGGCAAGGTTGTCAGTTTCGTTGGAGATCACAAAAGGAGAAGGTGAGGCAGTGGTTGGTTCGTGATGTTTTTTTTCATTGGAGTTGATAAAAATTAGATTTTTGAAATGAATGTAAATAAATAGTAATTAAAGTCAAGAGGAAAGGTAAATATTGTGCATAGTTATGTTGTTCGGTAAATTAATATTTCAACTTCGACTGTGTATAATAATATTTAATGCAAAGTGGTTGAAGTTATGAATAATAATTGAAGTTGAATTTTAACTATTATTACTGTGTAAAGTTTAGTTATTTGTTAAAACAACTGCAAATCCAATTGTGCATAGTAAAGATAATTGAAATTTCAGAAAACAAATGTTACCTTAGACAATATCTATTATTTTGTACTTATGAGATTTTTACTCATTCTTGGTAATTTCCTAGAGCCAAAGCATAGAGCAAGGACCAATTGAAGAAGCAAGTGGAGCAAGTTCCTAGAAGTTCACTTTTTATCAATATTGTGAATTGTGCTATCCTTTAAAGTGTGATTTTCAAGTATGCATTTTAGGTTGTGTAATTGAAAACCAAGAAAGACTATGTTTAATATTAATGTGATATCCAAGACCATGTAAAAATATAAATGTAGGACCTTGTTGGAATGTTATATGTGAATTTAATTCCTTGTGGCTACAGTTATTATTTCTTAAACTCTAATAGGTGCCTTGCCAATGTCAGTTCTTGGGGAGATAAGGCTTAAAGAGGGGCACTCCTTGGTAGCCAAAATTGGAGAATTTTTCTATCTGGTCACCTTTGTGTCTAAGGCAAGACAAGACAAGTGGTGACTATGGAACATGTTTTTTTTTTCCCATGGAACATGACGGGGTACTTGTGTGGAGACTGCCATTATGAACACTAGAGACGTCAATGGTATTTCCGTGTAAAGACACTAGCATGCTGATTGAGCAATAAGCCAATGAACCGACATGATAATAAAGTGATAGACCAGTGAACTGACATGTCGATACAGTTGCCAATTGGCTTACCAATATAGGTGCTAATTGACATGTCGATAGAGATGCTAGTATAGTTGCCAATGAATATGAATAGGCAATGTGTAACCCTAACTCTACCTTATATATATGGGTTCATTGTAATTTCTTGTGCATCCAACAATACAACAATGCAGCGTGTGTGCTTGTGTGACTAACTATAGAGTAGGCAGTTACCAAATCATGTAAAATCTCTTGTGTTGAGGTTGTGCAAGTGTGGAGATTGTCACAAAAACTTGCAAGAAACAACCAATTAGGAATCTTTGTATTAAACAAGTCAAATTATACTCGAAACTTCCAAGGCCAAAGTTCGAAACTTCTGCACTCAGTACATGTGAACTGGTCGGAACATCTGCAATCAAACAAATGAGCCTAGTTAAGTTCTTCCAAAGACAGTGTTGGGTAGTTAGTTTGGAGCTTCCGAAATCAGCATTGGCAAGATGGTCTAGGGACTCCAAAGGTCAATCAGATGGACCAAGACGGAACCTTTGAAGACAAGCTAGCAAATCTGTTTAGATATTCCGAAGGCCAGCAGAACTGTCCAGTTCGAACCTTCCAAGGACAACTTAGTTAGCAAGGGTGAGAACTTCCAAAGTTCAAAAGTACTACCTAGTTCAGAACTTTCAAAGGCAATTTAGGCAATAGGATCTAGAAGTTTCGAAGCTAGGCAGAACAGCCTAGTCTGGAACTTCCAAAGTCCCTCGATTTCTCAACTTGACCTTTCAGATCCCAACCTAACGGTTGAGATTCCAACCTAACGTTTCAGGTTCTTAACCCTAGTAACTAAAGGGTTTTCTTCTTGTAACTCTAGAAAATTGTATAAATACTTCACATAGAGACTAATGCGAAGTGTGTGAATGTTGGATGTTGTATTCTATTTTGATGCCATAGTAAGAGTCATCACCATCAAACCCATAGAGTAGGCATCCTATCGAACCGCAAAATTCTATCTTTCTTGTCGTCTTCTTCTTCTTTGCAATTTTCTTAAGTGTTGTTAGTGAGATTGTTGCAAAATCTAGGTGCAAACCCGTGTGGAGATTATTTTCTCAACAACTAGTATCAGAACTCAGGTTCTTTTGGTTGCCTTAGTTGCAAGAATAGTGTCCTCAATGGTTGAAGAGAACAAACTCAAGATTGACAGATTTAATGGGAGATTTTGGCTTTTGAAAGATGCAAATAGAGGACTATTTGTATTAACGACAACTATATGAACCATTGTTAGGGCTAAAGCTAGAAAGCATGGATCAAACCGAGTGGGAGTTCTTGAACAGACAGGCGCTTGGTGTGGTCAGGTTGACCTTGTCAAGGAATGTTACTTTCAACATCAAGGAGAAAATAATGGCTAATCTGATGAAGACCTTGTCCAATATGTATGAGAAACCGACAACATCTAACAAGGTATATCTCATGGACACTCTTTAATTTGAAGATGCATGAGGGTAGTTGTGTAGCAAATCACAAACAATTTCAATACTATACTGACTCAATTAAGTTCAATAAAGATAGCATTTGATGATGAAGTCAAAGCTTTGATTTTACTGTCTCTGCCCAAGAGTTAGTCTGCAATTGTGACAAGTGTATGCAACTCACTAGGTCATGAGAAGTTGAAATTAAATAACATTAGGAACTTAATCCTTAGTAAGGACGTTAAAAGAAAATCCAATGGAGAAGCATCATCCTCAGCTTTGAGTATTGAAAGCAGAGGAAGAAGTTAGTCAAGAAGGAGGAAAAGGTCTAAATCCAGAGACATGAGCAAGATTAGGAAAGATATTCAATGTTGGAACTGTGAGAAATGGGGGCACTTTAGGTCTCAATGTAAGTTGACAATTCCATTGACTCTTAGGTGCTGGATTCAACAGCTTCTTTTCACAAAACTTACAGAAAAGAATTATTGCACAACCATCATACAACACTAGTGAGGAAGGTGTATCTTGCCAATAATACAAGTCTGGATATATTAGGCAGAGGTGAAGTTGACATTCAAACCAAGCAGGGGCTATGAAAATTACAATAAGTCAAATATATTCCTGATCTGGCTAAACATTTAATCTCCATGAGTTAGTTGGATAATGAGGGTTACTATATTAATTTTGGTGATAACAAGTGAAAGGTAACCAAGAGTGCAAGAGTCATAACCATTGGTAGCAAGATAAGCACCCTATATCTCACATCAAATCAAGAAGACTCCATTGCATCAGTAAGCAACATTGATGAGGCTATCCTATGGCACAACAAAATGACACACATTAGTGAGAAAGGGTTGAAAATGTTGGTAACTGAAGGGAAACTGCCTATTGCCTAAGTTGAAATCTGTTAACTTAGGAATGTGTAAGTATTGTGTTTTAGGCAAGTAGAAGAAAATTAATTTCTCAAAATCATCACATGAGCCTAAGTTACACAAGTTGGAGTTAGTTCACACAGATGTTTGAGGGCCAGCTCCTGTCAATTCTATTGGAGGGTCTTATTTATGTCACTTTCATAGATGATTGTACAAAGAAGGTGTAGGCATACTTTCTCAAACATAAGTCTGAAGCTTTTCAAGTTTTTAAGAAGTGGAAGGCAAAAGTAGAAAGACAATCCAGTGAGAAAGTGAAATGTGTCAAGTTTAACAATAAAGGAGAATATAACAACCAAGAATTTATTAGTTTTTGTGAAAGGCAAGGAATCAAGAGGACGTAACTAAAACACCACAGCAAAATCAAGTTGCTAAAAGAAGGTGGACGTAACTAATTGGTGAATCACCTAAAAAATTCCTGTATTCTTTTATTTCCGCATCATTTTGATTATACTTTCATAAATAACTTCAAAATTCACTATTCACCCTCTTCTAGTGATTGATTTTGATCCTTTCAGACTTCTATCTCATCTTTTGATTGTGAAATTTGTAACTTGGAAAACATCATCGTACTACTTTTAGGTAATTGCGCCTTGCGTTCTTTACTTATTTGTTTGATCTTGTTCACTGTAACATTTAGAATCTTAGTAGTGTCACATCTGTTCCTGGTCACAAGTATTACATTATGTTTATTGATAATTTTTCTCGTGTATCCCAGGTTTATCTATTAAAAGATCATCATAGTGTACTTGATGTTTTCCAAACATTTTTGGTTGAAATAAAAAATCAATTTTCCACCAATCCAAAATTTTTGAGAACTGATAATGCACTTGAGTTTGTACAACATGAATTCAATAGTATTATACTCTTGGTATTCTTTATAATGCACTTGAGGTTCTACTCTTGGTATTCTTCATTAGATTATGTCTTCGTACTTCTCAACAAAATGAGGCTGCTGAGTGTAAACATCACCACATTTTTGATGTAACTCACACCTTTATATTGCACATGAATGTTTCGAAGTATCTTTGATCTGATGTGGTTCTCACTACAGTCTACTTGATTAATAGGATGTCTTCCACTCCTTTAAAGGGGGCAATTCCTCTTCATCATTTTCTTCCTAATATCAAGTTATTTCCTATCACTCTTAGACTCTTTGTGTTAGAGTAAATCATAGTAGAAGCAAACAATAAAAGAAAATTAAAACAAAAAGAAGTAGAAGAACACCACCAAGATTTACGTGGTTCACTCCGGAATGGAGCTACATCCACGAATAGCAGCAGCACAACACACTTTTCACTATTCAAATGTGTGTTACAGAGGTGGTGAAGGAAGGACAGCTACAGATCAGATTGTTGTATATATTCCTCCTTTCAGAATCATCTATTTATAGATGTACAAGACTTACATGGTGATAAATCACCATTAAGTTTCGACAGTAATGCAGAGTAGAGCCTTCATTGCGCGACTGTAGATGGAACGCCAAGAGACGTCCACGGAGGGGAATGGACGCCTGAACCGACACCATAGGAGGCTTCCTCCGCGGGCGAAGGAACTCCAAGAGTGCACAGGAGATGAGCGGTCGCCGGTTCCTTGCGTGCGACAGGAGAGGAGCGGTCGTTGATTCCTTGCGCACGACGGGAGAGGAGCAGTCACCAGGAGCCAAACCACTAGAAGTCGGTGACCCTTCTTGTGGTTCCTCGCACGTCCATCGAAAGATCGAGGGACCCGACTTTAAGTCACCAATAACAATCTCCACCTTAACTTAAGTCTTCAGCTGCTGCTACTATCAGGACCTTGCAAGGTCCTTAAGTAGTTACTGTAGATGTTGAGTAAGTCTAAACAATGCATGAACTTGCCCTTTGTTATTGCTTTGGTAAACATATCCACAAGATTATCTTTAGTTCCAATTTTCTGAATTTTGATTCTCTGTTCTACACGGATAAAGTGATATCGGACGTCTATGTGTTTAGTTCGATCATGATATACATGATCCTTGGCTAAACAAATAGCACTCAAGTTATCACAATAAATTACAGTTTGATCTTAAGATAGACCAAAATCTCCTATCAAACATTTCAACCAAATTCCTTCTTTAGCTGCTTCAATTATAGCCATATATTCGACTTCAGTAGTTAATAGAAAGACTGTAGGTTGAAGAGTAGCTTTCCAACTAACAACAGAGTTTCCAACTATAAAGACATATCTTGTCATGGATCTACGAGAATCAACATCAACTGCATAGTCAAAGTTTGAGTAGCCTTGACTAAAGACTCTTTATTCTGTCCATAAATCAACCCTATATCTGAGGTCCCCTTCAAATAGCGGAAAATTCGTTTAACTTGTCAATGTTCCTTCCCTGGATTGCTCATGAACCTGCTTACCACACTGACTAAATATGCAATATCAGGTCTAGAGCAAACCATTGCATACATGAGGCTTCCAACTACACTGGCATAAGGAACTTTAGCCATATATTCAGATTCAGACTTTGAATTTGGACACATTTGAAGATAGGTGCAAGTTACTGGCAAAAGGAGTATCAACTGGTTTTAAGTCAACCATCCTAAGCCTAGACAAGATTTTAAGAATGTAATTCTTTTAAGACAGAAATAATTTTTTCTGTTTTTTGTCTCTAAGAATCTCCATTCCCAAAAATTTATTAGCAGGTCCAAGGTCTTTCATGTCAAACTCACTGTTTAGAAGAGACTTTAAATTTAAAATCTCATTTTTCTCCTTAGCAGCTATTAGAATATCATCTACGTATAATAGTAGATAAACCCAAGTTTCTTCTTCAAACTTGTAATATACACATGAGTCATATGAGCTTCTATTAAAACCAATGTTGATCATGTAACAATCAAACCTTTTATACTATTGTCTGGGTGATTGCTTCAACCCATACAATGATTTCTTCAACTTACAGACATAGTTAGATTTACTTTGATCCACAAAGCCTTCGAGTTGACTCATAAGAATCTTTTCATCAAACTCTCCATGTAAGAAAGCAGTTCTAACATCTAACTACTCCAACTCCAAGTCCTGATGGACAACAATAGCCAAAAGCACACAAATAGAGGTATGTCTAACTACAAGAGAAAATACCTCATGATAGTCTATGCTTTCTCTTTGACGATATCCCTTTGCAACAAGCCTTGCCTTGAATTTTGTTCCTTCAAATTCTTGAGTATTTATCTTCTTCTTAAAGATCCACTTTGAGTCAATTAACCTTCCGCCAGTAGGTAATTTCACTAGATCCCAAGTTTGATTCTTGTATAGAGATTCCAACTCCTCATTCATAGCAGCCATCCATAGGCTACTATCCTTGCTCACAACAACTTCACTGAAAGTGGATGGTTCAAAGGATTCTACTTCATCTGCAGCAAGAAGAGCACATGCTATCATTTCATCATAACCAAACCTCTTTGGTGGATTAGCATTTCTCCTTGGTCTGTCGGTTGCCACATTAGTGAACTGTTGAGGAGATGACTGATTTTCAAATTCGGCAGTATCTAATTCCTAACTCGAAGAAGGTTGTTCAACAGTCTTCTAATGTGAAGTTACATCAAACTCCACCTGTTTGTTGGCCTCCTGAACTTCGGATTCTGATTTCTATTTTTCTGCATAAAACATTTGAGACTCATCACAAGTAACATTCCTACTTAAAATTACCTTGTGAGAATGTGAGAACCAAATTCTGTAGCCTTTTACACCGATACCATAACCAACAAACATCCCATTTTTAGCTCTAGGGGCAAGTTTACCTTCATTGACATGGTAATAGGCAGAACACCCAAACACTCTAAGATTAGAGTAGTCTGCCAATCTTCCTAACCATAACTCATAAGGAGTATTTCCTTGAACAGCACTTGAAGGGCATCTATTAATGAGGTAGCAAGCAGTGTAAACAGCCTTAGCCGAAAATGATTTAGGAGCTTCAGAGTTGGAAATTATGCACCAAGCCTTTTCCAACAACATCCTGTTCATTCTTTCGACAACTCCATTTTGTTGTAGAGTTTCTTTAACAGTTTTGTGCCTGGCAATACCAAATCTCTTGCAAAAAACATTAAATTCAGTAGAACAGAATTCTAACCCATTGTCGATTTGAAGCCGTTTGAGTTTCCATTCAGTCTTCAACAAGAGTTTTCCATTCTTTGAATTTGCCAAAAGCTTCATTCTTATGTTGCATTAGGTAAATCCAGGTCATCCTTGAATAATCATCAATTATTGATAAGAAATACCTGGACCCCCCAAGTGAAGGCTCTCTAAATGGACCCCAGCAATCAACATGAATGTAGTCTAAAGTCTTCTTGATACGATGTTCAACTTTGCCAAACTGAGCCCTCTATTGCTTACCAAAAACATAGTGTTCATAGAAATCTAAACCTGTGAACTTATGTCTTCCAAGAAGACCTTGCTTACTAAGTCTTCCTAGATCTCTCTCATTTAGATGAGCTAGCCTCATGTGCCACAGCTGATCAGTGTTATCAAAAGATGAAGCTATAGAGGAAGAGGCAGAAACGGTTGTACCTTGCAGAATATACAATGGGCCCTTTTTGATGCCTTTCATGACTTCATTAGCACCTTTAAAGACCTTCAGAGTTCCTCCTCCACCTTGATACCTAAAACCTTTATTATCAAGTGTCATAAGAGAGATTAAGTTCTTACCCAAATTCGAAACGTGTCTGACTTTAGTAAAGGGTTTGATGGTTCCATCATGCATTTTCATTTGAATGGTATCAATGCCAACTATCTGACACACCGCATCATTGGCCATGGTAACTAATCCACCATCAAAGTCCCTGTATTCAGAGAACCACTCCTTGTGTGGGCACATATGGTGAGAAGCACCGAAGTCCATGATCCAATCTTCTAATGGATAACTGTCTTGGGAAACAGTGAAAGCAATGTCCTGATCTGAAGAAGTGTCATCCCTTGCAACGGTAGTTACTAAGTACTTTGCTTTTTTCTTTGGACAATCAACCTTCCAGTGACCTAATTCTTTGCAGTAATTGCAAATGTCCTTCGGATTGTACTTCTTCTCTTTGTTCTTTGGCTGTTTCTTCCCTTTTTTATCAACCTTTTCAGAACGCCCACGATTGCTTGTAGCAATCAAACCTAAAGTGGAGTTTTCGCCTCCATTGTTGGAGGCCAAATGTCGTAGCTCCCTAGTATAAAGGCTAACTCTTACCTCTTCTAATGAGATAGAGTCTTTTCCAATAACAAATGACTGAACAAAGTTTTCATAAAACTGAAGTAAAGATACAAATAGAAGTAAAGCAGCATCTTCATCTTCTATTTTAACATCTATGTTTCTAAGTTCCATTAACAAAGCATTCAACTGATCTAGATGGATTTTAAGCGACGTACCTTCCTTCATTCTTAGAGAGAACAGACATTGCTTTAAAAGCAACTTATTAGTTAACGATTTTGTCATGTAAAGGCTCTCCAGTTTCAACCACAACTCAACTGTTGTTTTTTCCTCAGCAACTTCAATAATCACTTCATCTGCAAGACAAAGAAGTATTGTAGAGTGAGCCTTTTCTTCTAGAGTAGCAAGTTCTGCTTCTTCAATGTTGTTCGATCGATCTCTTAATATGGTACCCATATTCCTTGTTGTTTCAAAAGGGCACGCATCTTGATCTGCCATAGACTGAAACTATTCTTCCCGGTGAATTTCTCCACCTTAATACTGTGAGAAGACATTATTCCAAATGATAGAACACAAACCAACCTCTGATACCAATGTGTTAGAGTAAATCGCAGCAGAAGCAAACAATAAAAGAAAATCAAAACAAGAAGAAGCAAAAGAACACCACCAAGATTTACGTGGTTCACTCCGGAATGGAGCTACGTCCATGGACAGCAACAACACAACACACTTTTCACTATTTAGATGTGTGTTATAGAGGTGGCGAAGGAGGAAGGACAGCTACAGATCAGATTGCTGTATATATTCCTCCTTTCAAAATCATCTATTTATAGATGTACAAGACTTACATGTGATGGGATTAAATCAAAAAAGAAGGTTGGATCCGATACTAGGGAAGGCGGTAGAAGAGAAGGAGAAGCAAGCACAACACAAGGTTTTACGTGGTTCAGCCTAAGCCTACTCCACAAGCGTCTTCTGGTGGTTTCACTAGTTTTTCACACACACAGTTACAAGGTTACAGCACATATATATAGTGCATCATTAGGGCACAAATTACCCCAAAGCTATTAGGCCCATATAAGGATACATACGCTGAAGACTTAAACAGTCTCCACACCAGAGTAACCCTAACAATCTCCCACTTAGAGACTGTTACAGACGTATGCTCGCTCATCAACCTTGTAACCTTGCCACCACGCCACTGCTCCATTTTTCAAGTGACTTGGAGGCCGCCGACTAAGGCCATGCATAGCCTTAGTTTTTGTATGCTGACAATTTTTGTGAACATGTCTGCTGGATTCATGCTTTCTGCTATCTTTTGAAGTGTCAGATTTCCCTCTTCAATCAATTCTTTGATGAAATGATACTTAATTCTGAAATGCTTGGTTCTGCTCTTGTAGTTTGGATTTCTTGCTGAGTAAAGAGCACTCTGACTATCACTGTTTAGAATACTCCCACTAGCCTTTATCTTTAATTCTTCAAAAAAACTCTTGAGCCAAATCTGCTCCTTTGCTGCTTCTGTTATAGCTACCAGTTCAGCCTCCATTGTTGAAAGGGTAACACATCCTTGCAACTTAAACCTCCAGCTTATAGCTGTGCCATTCAAGGTGAACACATAACCTGAAGTACTCTTGCTCTGGTATGAATCTCCAGCAAGATCAGCGTCATAGAAGCCTTGCAAGTTTAAATTACCTTTCTTGAAGTACAATCCAACGTCACTAGAACCTTTCAAATAACGCAGAATCCACTTTACTGCTTCCCAATGCTCCTTTCCTGGATTGGACATAAACCTGCTCACCACTCTAATAGCATGAGCGATGTCGAGTCTAGTGCTTGTTGTAGCATACATCAAGCTATCTACTGCAGAAGTATATGAGACTTCAGACATGTAATTCTTTTCAGTGTGATCTTTAGGCATCTGATCCTTGGTCAACCTTAGGTGAGCTCCTAAGGGTGTCTTTACTGCTCTAGCATTGGTGTGACTGAATCTTTTCAACACCTTCTCAATGTACTTTTTCTGAGACAATACCAAGGTACCTTCATTCAAATCTCTCTTGATTCTCATTCCAAGGATTTGGTTGGCTGAACCCAAATCCTTTATATCAAATTCTTTTGATATCTGTTGCTTTAATTCATTGATTCTGTTGATGTTACTACAAGCTATCAACATATCATCAACGTACAATAGCAGAAAGATCAAGGAGTTATTGAATTGTTTCCAGTAGCAACATGAGTCCATCTCACATCTACTGAAACCAATAGTACAGATGTCAAATCTCCTGTACCACTGTCTAGGTGTCTGCTTTAAGCCATAAAGACTTTTCTGAAGTCTGCAGACAAGTTCTTCCTTCCCAGGGACACTGAAATCCTGTGGCTGCACCATATACAGTTCCTCATCAAGATCACCATGCAGAAAAGCTGTTCTTACATCCATCTGCTCTAGATGTAGACTGTGAGAGACTACTAGACTGAGAATAATTCTAATAGTTGTCATTTTGATTACAGGAGAGAATATCTCAGTGTAATCAATTCCTTCTTTCTGCTGAAAGCCTTTGACAACCAGTTTAGCCTTGTATCTCTTGGTTTTATCTGCATTTTCCTTAATTCTGTACACCCATTTATTTTGAAGGGCTTTCTTGTCTTTAGGTAACTTAGTCAGGATCCAAGTACCATTCTTTTCAAGAGAATTCATCTCTTCTTGCATTGCAAACTCCCACTTGCTAGAATCAGTAGCCTGAATTGCTTCTTCAAACTGTCCAGGCTCTCCATGTTCAGTCAGTAACAAATAGTTAAATGCCTGATTAAACCTTTCAGGAGGTCTTGAGACCCTACTTGACCTCCTTAATGTCTGTGCTGGGACCACCTCTTCTCCTGGATGTTCTTCAGGAATGACATCTTCAATGACACCTGTCTCCTGATCAACACTTCCATTGGTTGGAGCTTCCTTTAGTTCAATCTCACAACTGGTACGAGATTTATCTTTTGTAGTGTCCTGACCGGCTCCTACTTTGTGTTTATACAACACTTGTTCATGGAATGTTACATCCTTCTCTCTCAAGATCCTTCTGTTTTGGTTATCCCAGAAACGATAACCAAGTTCTGCTCCTCCATAACCTATGAAGTAGCATTTTCTGGCCTTTG
>JAMKPZ010003343.1:0-17254 GCA_024699675.1 Amphibolis antarctica
ATTAAAAGTTTAGTCGGCTTCAAACCATTAAGACTTAATTCTTCATACACACTTGTAGTCATAACATTTATAGTAGCTCCCAAATCAAGTAAAGCTTTGTTAAAGTGGGTTGTCCCTATTACACAAGAGATGGTAGGTACTCCTGGATCTCCATATTTTCTGGGTAAACTACTAGAGATGTATGAACTAGAAACTTCTGTTAAGAATACTTTCTTATAGGCTTTCTTTTCTCTTTTTCATGTGCAAAGGTTCTTTAGGAATTTGGCATAGGAGGGAATCTGCTGAATGGCTTCTAACAATGCCGCCGGCATGCATCCTTGCTGGCGTCGGCCATTCAGGCGTACGAGCATGTATGACCTGACGATTCCCAATTTTCGAGAGAGGTAAGACTACCCTCCCGATGCCTCGGAGAGGTATACGGGATGACACCGTCGGCATGCATCCTTGCCGGCGGCGGCAGCGCAGGCGTACGAGCATGTACGACTCGACGGTTCCCAATTTCCGGGAGAGGTAAGACTACCCTCCCGAAGCCGTGGAAAGGTTTCGGGGATGATGCCACCGGCATGCATCCATGCTGGCGTCGGCCGTTCGGGCGTACGAGCATGTACGACCCCACAGTTCCCAATTTCCGAGAGGGTTTAGACTACCCTCCCGATGCCTCAGGTAGGCTACTGGGATGATGCCGCTAACACGTATCTTTGTCAGCGTCGGCCATTCGGGTGTACGAGCATGTACGACCTAACGATTCCCGATATCCGGGAGGAGCAAAGCTGCCCTCCCGAGGTCCCGAAAATCTTTCCGGGATGACGCCGCTGGCATGCATTCTTGCTGGTGTCAGCTGTTCGGGCGTACGAGCATGTACGAGCCGACGGTTCCCAATTTCTAGGAGGGGTAAGACTTCCCTCCTGATGCCCCGGAAAGGTTTTCGGGACGTCGCTGGCATGCATCCTTGCCGGTGTCGGTCATTCGGGTGTACGAGCATGTACGACCCAATGGTTCCCAATTTCCGGGAGAGGTAAGACTACCCACCCGATGCCTCGAAAAGGTTTCCGAGATTATGCCACTGGCACGCATCCTTGCTGGCGTTGGCCATTCGGGTGCACGATAATGTACGACATGACTGTTCCCAATATCCGGGAGGCGTAAGACTACTCTCACGATGCCCCGGAAAGGTCTTCGGGACGACGTCACCGGCATGCATCCTTGCCGGTGTCGGCCATTCGGCCATATGAGCATGTACGACTCGATGGTTGCCAATTTCTGGGAAAGGTAAGAGTACCCTCCCAATGCCCCGGAAAGGTTTCCGGGATGACGCCGCTAGCGTGCATCCTTGCCGGCGCCGACGTGCATCCTTGCCAGCGGCGGTTGTTCGGGCGTACGAGCGTGTACGACCCGACGGTTCCCAATTTCTGGGAGAAGTAAAACTACCCTCCCGATGCCCCAGAAAGGTTTTGGGGATGACATTGCCGGCATGCATCCTTGCCGGCGTCGGCCATTAGGGCATACCGGCATATACGACCTAACAGTTCCCAATTTCTGGGACGGGTAAGACTACCGTCTCGATGCCCCGGAAAGGTTTCCAGGATGACGCCGCCGGCATGCATCCTTACTGGAGTCGGTTGTTCGGGCGTACGAGCATGTACGACCCAATAGTTCCCAATTTTTGGGAGAGGTAAGACTACCCTTCTGATGCCTTGGAAAGGTTTCCGGGATGATGCCGCCGGCATCCATCCTTGCTGGTAGTGGTAGTTCGGGCGTACGAGCATGTACGACCCAACGGTTCCCAATTTTCGGGAGAGGTAAGTCTACCCTCCCGATGCCTCAAAAAGGTTTCAGGGATGACGCCTCTAGCATGCATCCTTGCCGGCGTCGGCCGTTTGGGCATACGAGCATGTATGACCACACGGTTACCAATTTCCGGGAGTGTTAAGACTACCCTCCCAATGCCTCGGAAAGGTTTTCGGGATGACGTCGCTGGCCTGCATCCTTACCGGCGTCGGCCGTTAGGGCGTATGAGCTTGCACGACCCTATGGTTCCGAATTTCCGGGACGGGTAAGACTTCCCTCCCGATGCCCCGGAATGGTTTTAGGGATGACACCGTAGGCATGCTTCTATGTTGGCGTCGGCCATTCGGGCGTATGAGCATATATGACCCGATGGTTCCCTATCCCTACGAGGAGTGAAGCTGCCCACCCGATGCCCCGGAAAGGTTACCAGGATGACTCCGCCGCCACGTATCTTTGCCGTTTGGGTGTACGAGCATGTACAACCTGACGTTTCACGATCTCTGGGAGGAGCAAAGCTGCCCTCCCGATGCCCCGGAAAGGTTTCCAGGATGACGCCGCTGGCATGCATCCTTGCCGATGTCAGCCGTTAGGGCGTACGAGCATGTACGACCTGACAGTTCCCAATTTCCGGGACAGGTATGACTACCCTCCCGATGCCCTAGAAAGGTTTCAGGGATGACGCCGCAGGCATGCATCTATGCCGACGTCGGCTGTTCGGGCGTACGAGCATATATGACCCGATGGTTCCTAATCCCTGGGAGGAGCGAAGCTACACTCCCGATGGCCCGAAAATGCTACCGGGATGACTCCGCAGCCACGTATCTTTGCTGTTCGGGCGTACGAACATGTACGACCTGACGTTTCCCGATCTCCGAGAGGAGTAAAGCTACCCTCCCGATGCACCAGAAAGGTTTCCGGGATGATGCTGCCGGCATGCATCCTTGCCGACATTTGCCGTTCGGGCGTAAGAGCATGTACGAGCCGATGGTTCCCAATTTCTGGGAGTGGTAAGACTACCCTCTCGATACCCTGGAAAGTTTTTCGGGATGACATCGCCGGCATGCATCCTTGTCGGCGTTGGCCATTTGGGTGTACGAGCAAGTACAACCCGACAGTTCCCAATTTCCGGGAGCGGTAAGACTGCCCTCCCAATGCCCCAGAAAGGTTTCCGGGATGACGCCGCTAGTATGCATACTTGCCAGCGTCAGCCGTTCGGGCGTACGAGCTTGTACGACCTCATGGTTCCCAATTTTCGGGAGTGTTAAGACTACCTTACTGATGCCTCGGAAAGGTTTCCGAGATGACGCCACCGGCATGCATCCTTGCCGGCGTCGGCCGGTAGGGCATACGAGCATGTACGACCCGACGGTTCCCAATTTCTGGGACGGGTAAGACTACCCTCCCGATGCCCTGGAAAGGTTTCAGGGATGACGTCGCAAGCATGCATCTGTGCCAGCGTCGACCGTTCGGGCATACGAGCATATACGACTTGATGGTTCCCAATCCATGGGAGGGGTGAAGCTGCCCTCCCGTTGCCTTGGAAATGCTACCGGGATGACTCTGCTGCCATGTATATTTGCCGTTCGGGCGTATGAGCATGTACGACTTGGCATTTCCCAATCTCTGGGAGGAGCAAAGCTGTGCTCCCGATGCACCGAAAAGGTTTCCGAGACGATGCCACCGGCATGCATCCTTGCCAGCGTTTGCCGTTCCAACGTAAGAGCATGTACGAGTCGACGGTTCCCAATTTCCTGGAGTGGTAAGTCTACCGTCCTGATGCCCCGGAAAGGTTTCTAGGATGATGCTGCTGGCATGCATCCTTTTTGGCGTTGGCCATTCGGGTGAACGAGCATGTACGACCCAACGGTTCCCAATTTCCGGGAGAGGTAAGACTACCCTCCCGATGCCCCAGAACGGTTTCCGGGATGACGCCGCCGGCATGCATCCTTGTTGGCGCCGGCCTTTCGAGCGTACGAGCATGTACGACTCGACGGTTCCCAATTTCTGGTAGGATGAAGGCTACCCTCCCGATGCCCAAGAGAGGTTTTCGGGATGATGCAACCGGCATGCATCCTTGCCGGCGTCGGCCATTCAGGCGTACGAGCATGTACGACTCGATGGTTCCCAATTTCCAGGAGAGGTAAAACTACCCTGCCGATGCCCCGGAAAGATTTTCGTGATGACATCACAGGCATGCATCATTGCCGGCGTCAGCAGTTCAGGCATATGAACATGTACGACCCGACGGTTCCCAATTTCCGGGAGAGGTAAGACTACCCTCCCAATGCCCTAGAAATTTTTCTGGGATGACACTACCCGCCATGTATCTTTGCCGGCGTCGGCCGTTCGGGCGTATGAGCATGTATGACCCGACGGTTCCCGATCTCTGGGAGGAGCAAAGCTGCCCTCCCGATGCCCCGGAAAGGCTTTCGGGATGAGGCCGCTGGCATGCACCCTTGCCGGGCTTGGCCAAACTGGGTACACGAACTCCTGTCCCCAGTAGGAGGGGTGGCATGCTATGTGGCAACTGGTACACTTACCCAGAAATTCGGCATTCCAGCCTGCCCTCTCACCAAACCTTCGGCTCTTCAGCCGAATGGTCCGCAAGGGTGACCTCCATGTCTTTCCCTCTCCCCTTTATCGCCAAATCCCGTGCGAATCCTCTCATTGGTTGATCTTCACTTGTTTTACCGGAAGGAATGAGGCTATTCCTCCCGAGGCCCTGGAAAGTCTTCAAGGATGAGGCCATGTTTGGCCAGGCTGACTGTCATAGTTTTTCGTTTTAGAGCCGGAGAGAGGTTGGGATTTCCCGGGCTGTCTAGGGGTGCCTAACACCTTCCCCAATAGTACGCTAAGCCCTGTATCCAATTCTCTCATGTTTCATATAACATTACACAATTTCACGTTATTCTCGCGATTTTATTGTTTCGATGCTGGAACGACACTTTCCCATCCGGTTTTCCTTGTTTTCTACCCAAAAATAAGGTGGCGACTCCGTTCAATGAGCCATCGACCCCACGTGGTGATGCGCTCACACAATCATCTTTCAATTCTCTGTACCTCAGTCCATGGCTTCCATGGGCTTCCGGATGAGCGGATGAAAGAGAGGGTACAATAGGGATCTCCATCGCTCACTAAAATTCATTAAATCTAAACACTTCATTAAATTAGCACTTAAGCTCAACTCAACACATCTAATAATTATGTAGTAAATGCATAATGTGTGAGTATTAATATGATTGGAAATGACTGCATAATTCTGAAGATCCGGTCTACTATAGAACCCTTGGACTAAGTTTGAGGGTAAAGGTGTTTACCATCCAATCGTCCGATTATCTGATTATCCTTATAAAAATCATTAACACCCTCCCATGCATTAACCCTTTTTCTCCCGACCTACGTTCACAGTACTCTTCTCCTCCCACAATACAACATGGCTTCCACCTCCACCTTAGCTCCCTCTGCTCCAACTTCTAGAAGTTCAGAATGAATGCTGAAATGTGGCACGATGAGGGTCGACGTAGGATCAAAGCCGCAATCAAGGAACAGGAGTTGAAAATGGTAAGGGAAGATACTGCTGATTGTTTGAAATAGAGTAGGGAGGCTAGCATCGTAGTGCCAATGTTCCTCAAGGAGAAAATAGCCTCTCATGTTGAGAGAGAGGTAGGGCAAAAGCAGTTACCTCACCCTAATAATCGTTTGGCACACGATTTAATGAAAAGGAAGTGTGTTTTCTTGTTCCATAGAGAGATTCTGTTTAGCCGCCAATGGGTCAATTAAGATCAGGACTAGTACCTATTTTTGCACTCCATGGTAGACAATAAGACCTCAGAGGTCATTGTCCATAGAAGATTGGATGAGGTTGATTAAATTTGACCAATTTGAGTTATCCTCATCTGGGTGGCATAAGGGTAGTTTGCAAAGAGACCATACCAAGGAGAAGATTTCAAATGATTTGAAATATCAGTTGAAACACTTCCAAAGTAAGGTTGAGAGGGAATTTGTGACTCTCCCTAATGCAGTGGCATAGACTATTGAAGATTACACTCAGCAAGCTTGGTAGGATGAGTGCTGAGTGTGCAATTAAGCCCAAGAAAGTCTTGGATCAACACATTGTTCACACCTAGGCTGAGTTGTGGTTTACCAAGGTTGTGTATTCCATCATCTAAGACTTAAATAGAGATGCAGTGGTTACAAATGATGTGTTTGCCTACCTTCTCGAGGGCAAAGATGAGAGGGAACAATATGAGTTTTATTTGCAGACCTACATCTCTCTCGGGGAAAGCCAAGAAGTGGCTGAGATTGCTTCCCAATGTGCCTTATATTAGTGGAGGCAGCACACTATAGAGCAAGCTACCCATGTTGTGGAGATGGTAGAAGTTGAGGCCCTCTAGAAGGTAGCTAAAGTCAAGGTGAAAGAAGAGCCCTGGGAGGCTGATTTCAAAGCATTTAATGAGATGATGGCAGCAGGTCCATCCAAGCCACAAGAGGTTGAGTGAGAAGTTGAACCATCTCAACTTCTTGTGAGCAATGTGGAGTGGATAGAGATAGACTCTGGAGAGGAAGAAGAAGAAGAAGAAGAAGAAGAACAACTACAACAACCACCACTATAAGTACCAACACCACCACCACAGCAACAACAGCAAGCAGAAGAGGAAGACATTCCAGTGGTTGGACAGGAGGGAGGGGTAATAGAGAGTAGTGATGATGAACTCACCCAAGGGGAGTTACTTCATCAATATAGAGTGGCCAACCCTCCTCCCAGTGAATCACCAGTCCACAAGAAGGTTCCTCAAGTTGAAGAAGCGGGGCATCAATTGGAGATGCAAGTATACTTAAGGTTTTTAAGTTTAATATTTGTTGTTTTTTTGTTTTTTTTTTTTTTTTTTTAGTAATTAAAATGTGATTTTGTTAAATTCAAGAGGAAGGATCTATTGTTGGAGCAGTAGTTCCATTTTTGGAACCCCAAGACATTGAAGGGGTCAATCAAAGCATCCTTGAAGCCATTCAGTTTGTTTCAAAGGAGGGTCAGGTAATCATTTAGGCTACATTGCCTTCAAGTCTATTTTAGGTTTCCATATTTTTTTGTATGCATGTGTTTATATGTTTCCCCACCCTGCCTTATTTATTTATTTATTTATTTATATAGTGTGAGCCAACTTCCCTTGAAAGGGAAGAAGAAGAAGAAAAGAAAGAAGGACAAGAGGAAGAGGAAGGAGCTACTGTCAGTCCTCTAGCCTCAAGTCCAATGCAGGTGGATCTAGATTTAGGGCAGACAGAGACTTCTGTCGAGCAACAACCAAGCCTTGGTGGAGAAGAAGATAGAGCATTGGTAATCTATTCTCCACCAATAGAACCACATTTAGCTACTGTAGAGGCATTGGCTCCATCCTCCCCCTCACATGTAGAATAGGCTCAGTAGCTTGGAACTAATACAGTGATTTTTAGAGATGCTGGTGCTAAGGCTAAATTTCAGATGATTAGGGATTATGATATACTTTTTAGCAGACTAGTGGACGTTAATTTCATGGATGAAATCAAGGATTTACTAGAATTTCAGGGGTTGCTAAGAGTCATCCGTAGGTCAAGTAATAATTTCAAGGCTAAAAATTTATTTCCTGCATTTTATAGTAATCTGCATGAGGAGAATGGGGTGCTTGTTTTTAATGTGACTGATGTGAGAATTTATTTGACACCTGAATATATATATGAGAGCCTAGGATTAAAAGATGAGGGTGTAGAGATTTTAGAATCATCTACAATGGCAGATTGGTTAGAGTAGGATATGAAGAACTGTATGGCCATAAACCCTCAAATTAATTTATTTAATAGGCTCAAGCAAATTAATGGGAAGTCTCATATCATTGCATTAATCCTGATTAGAACTATATATCAAAGATTTGGACATGATGTAGAATTGTCCATCTTTGTAAAAATTGCAACATATGCAGTACTTAATAAGATTCAGGTAAACTGGTATAGAGTTTTCATTTCCAAGATCACAAGCATCAAAAAAAAGTTATTCTATGGTGTTCTTATCTACCAATTGGTGCCAAGTTCCTCTGATTTATCAGATTGGGCTATAAAGAAATTAAAGTCTAGGGTACTGATTGCTGAAGACTTGAAACAATTCTCTATAGAGGACCAATCGACACCACAGCTACACAGTGAACCATCCACATCCCAACAGAGAGGATCAACCTCTATACCAGAAAAGGTGGACACTTTGTTGGATGAACTGACTACTCTAAAAGTAGAAGTTGTAGAATTGAAGTCCAGATTCCCTCAGTAGTGATTGATCTTTCTTCTGATGTATTTTTTTAAAAAAAATTGATACAATAGGAGAGAAAGCTCTCCTGTGATGTAATATTTAAACTCTCTTTTAATGAAATGATATTTTCAGATAGTTGTACTTTATCTGTAGTTCCAAGTTATGTATGTTTTCTTTTAAGTCTATGTGTGTGTAATTGCATATTTCAATTTTTAACGAGTGTTAATATTTTTAGTCCCTTTCGAAAATTTTCTTTTTAAGTTCAAAGTTTGATGGATTAACACAACTCTTGTTGAATTAAACCATTTCAAAGAATTTATGCTTTTCCTTTTTCTTTTAAACATTCTTGGTACAGTCGTATAAATTAAATAATTGCAGTTCAGAATTTTTGACCTCTATCATTAAGTTCACTTAATTGTAATTACCTTTAACCTCATTTGAATTATGAAATAACCCTTCTAAATTTTCATTCAAATGATTAATCTTGTTTAATTTCAGTAAACCTTTCATTTTAAATTTTTTTCATTTTCAGTAAATAGAGTCATATTTGGTTTAGAGGGGAATAACCCTCACATAAGTCTGTGGGTAAACTAGATAAACCATGGACTTACCTGTGGCTTATCCCCACAGCCTTTTTTTTTACTTTTTCTTTTAGTTCGAGGGTAAACAAGATAACCCTCGAACTAACACATGGGTAAACTAGATAACCCATGGACTTACCCGTGGCTTATCCCCACAGTGTTTTACTTTGGTTTTTCTTTTTCTTTCTTTTTTCTTTTTTTTCTCAATTCGGTTCGAGGGTAAACAGGATAACCCTTGAACTTACTCTGTGGGTAAACTAGATAACCCACGAAGTAGCTATTGCTATAATATTTTAATATTACGACCTAGTCCGAGGGTAAATAGGATAACCCTAGAACCTACTTTGTGGGTAAACAAGATAACCCACGAAGCAAGTCAAAGTAAAATGCAATAACTGTTTGCAAGTCAAAGTAAAACGCAATAACTGTTTGAATTAAACTCTTTTTACAAACATTATATTCTTATATTCTTTTCTTTTGATTTTTATATATTTATATATATATATTATATTAATTCACTCTCCTTCTAATGCTATGAACTCTACCTCTCTCCTCTCCAAAAATTTTAGAAAATGTTTTAATCTTTGACCATTAACTTTAAAAATTTCATGACTTTGAGGATCTTCCAAATCAACTGCTCCATAAGGATAAACATATTTAACAACAAATGGACCAGTCCATTTGGATTTCAATTTTCCTGGAAAAGAGTGTAGTCGTGAATTATATAATAAAACTTCTTGCCTTTTTCAAATATTCTGTGTAGAATTCTTTTATCATGCCATGCTTTCATCCTTTCTTTAGCTATTTTTGAACTTTCATAGGCCAGGTTTCTTAATTCCTCTAATTCTACTAATGCACTTGTCTATTACTATCTACTATTTTTATACTTAAGTTTAGTTGCTTAAGTGCCCATAATGCTTTATGTTCTAATTCCATAGGTAAATGACAAGCCTTGCCATATACTAATTTATATGGAGTTATCCCTAATATTATTTTATAAGCTGCTTTATATGCCCAAAGAGAATCATCTAGCTTATCAGACCAGTCTCTCCTAGTGGTGTTTACTACTTTTTCTAAGATTCCTTTAATTTGCTTGTTGGCACTTTCAACTTGTCCACTGGTTTGAGGATGGTAAGCAGTAACTAACCTATGTAACACTCCATATCTTTTTAGTAACTTTTCAATGTTTTTGTTACAAAAATGAGTTCCCCTATCATTGATAATTGCTCTTGGAATACCAAATTGAGATATTATGTTGGATTTTAAAAATCTCATCACTATTATAGAGTCATTAGTTTTAGTAGGAATTGCCTCTATCCACTTGGTTACATATTCTACTGCAAGAAGGATATAAACAAAACCATTTGAATTTGGAAAAGGTCCCATGAAATTTATACCCCAGACATCAAAATCCTTTATTTCTTGGATAGGATTTAATGGCATCATATTTTGTTTTGTAATTCTTCCTACTTTTTGGCATTGAACACATTTTTTACAATATTTGTATGCATCTTTAAATAATGTTGGCCAATATAGGCCACTATGAAGCACTTTTAAAGTAGTCTTTTTTGCTCCAAAATGTCCTCCAACAGGTTGATCATAACAAAATGATAACACTAACTGAGTTTCAGCTTCTAGGATACATCTCCTTACAATTTGGTCAAGGCATTGCTTAAACAGGTAAGGATTATCCCAAAAGAAATATTTAACCCTTGAAAAGAACATTTTCTTATCTAAATTGGACCAATCATAAAGTATTAAACCCGTAGCCATATAATTAAATATATCAGCATACCATGGGCAGGGGTTTAGCAAAAACAATTGCTCATCTGGAAATGTATCATCTATTGGTGGATCAGGTAGGAATGAAGCATCTAATCTTGACATGTGATCTGCCACAGTGTTTTCACAACCTTTCTTATCCTTAATTTCTAAGTCAAACTCTTGCAATAGCAAAATCCATCTTATAAGCCTTGGTTTAGCATCCTTTTTAACTAACAAATATTTAAGTGCTGAGTGATTAGTGTAGATGATAGTGTGACTGCCTATTAGATAAGACCTAAACTTTTCTAAGGCAAAAACCACTACTAGAAATTCTTTTTCAGTTACATTGTAATTGATTTGTGTTTCGTTCAATGTCTTACTAGCATAATATATTACTCTTGGTAATTTGTCTAATTTTTGACCTAGAACTGCACCTAATGCATAGTTTGATGCATCACACATTAATTCAAAAGGTTGAGACCAATTAGGTGCATAGACTATAGGTGAAGTGGCCAGGGCTTCCTTAAGAAAATTAAATGCTTTCGTGCATTCCTCATTAAATTCAAATTGTGCATCCTTAATTAATAATTGAGTCAAAGGTCTAGCAATTTTACTAAAGCTTTTAATAAATCTTCTATAAAAACTAGCATGTCCTAAAAATGCTCTTGTCGGTTTGATATTATCCAATTTTAACTTCTCATAAACAGAACTAGACATGATATTAATTGTAGTCCCAAATTCTATTAACACTGTATTAAAATAACAATCCCCTATATAGTAGGAAATAATAGGAGTTCCTAGATCATTTAACTTTTCAGGTATAGGATTAATTAACATGGAGCTTACCTCTTTAGCTAAAAATGCGTTTTTCAAGATTTTCTTCCTTGTATTCTTGGTACAAAGAGTTTTAAGATATTTGGCATAAGAAGGAACTTGTCTAATAATTTCTAATAATGGTATATTGACTTTAACTTGTTCAAATATTTTACTGATTTATTCCATTTCTTGATCCTTAACATTTCTCATCCTTTGTGGAAATGGAAAGTGTTTTTCGTTTATTAACTTTTTTTCATTTATAACATCTTTCTTTTTGATTTCATTATTGTTTTCAGATTCTTTACTATTTTGAGATTCTGTACTATCCTCTAACCCAGCATCAACCTTATCTTCTAGACTAGATTTTTCTTTAATTTCCTCTTTCTTTGTAAATTTGTCTTTAATATGTTCTTCTTTATCATCCCCTTTTGGACCTTCATAAGTGACACCAGATCTTAATATTATACTTACATCTTTTGATTCTTCTTTTGATACATTGTCTATTACAGGAGCATTAAAATCTTCTTCTAAGTTAAGGGTAGCTAACATCTCAGATGACTCTACTATATTTTTGGAAATAGGGTCATTCATAACCTCAGATGGTCCAACTGAATAGTCTCTTACTAAATAATCAAGACTCTACTTTGAAATGGCAATAAGACTATGAAATAGAATTTAATAGCAGTAATGCACATAAATCATATTGCAACCCTAGCTAATACCAAAATAGCAAAAAGCAACACCAATTGCAAGAAATTAAGCAATCCCCGGCAATGGCGCCAAAAAACTTGTTTACTCCGCCACTGATAACACCTGTAATTTTTTATTTATATAAATTTGCGTTTGCGAAATATTTTAATTTACCGCAAGTGCATAGGTTCAGATGTAATTAGTGTGCAAGTACGGGTTTGTCCACAGGGATTAGTTTTTGCTTGGGGTTTAGTTGAATTGGTGATTTCAATTAAGTGAAACAATTGATTAAATATCTTATAAGCAATGTCTCAGTTGCATTGTTCCAATTAATTGCTAGGATGGCCTTTAAATACCGATTGTGTTACACTTTCTAGAGGATTTTACTTCCAAATATTTAATTCTTCTTAAGCTTTAACATTGTACACTTCAGTTTGCATAAAATTTAACGTTCTGCACAGAAGAAGCACTTAACCCTTGAGTTAGCTCATGGGTAAAGGTCTCTACCTTCGAACTTACACATGGGTAGTGCAATAATTATGAGTTTCAGATGTAAAATAGCACGATTCAAATAGGCTAAAACTTGTAAGAGTTGAATGATTATGATTTTGGTCTTTTTATATATTTCAAAACACAACACATGATACAATGCAAGAAACACAGTACAACACAAACAACTTGTAAAAGTAAGAATGCAACATTCAACATTATAGCAAATATAAAAACATATTCTAATTACCGTAACTAAGTTGATAAAGTGTGTGATTGTAGATTTGAGTATAGTTGTAAAAACGTTAAGTAAAATAAAAAAATGAAAATGGAAAGAACACCTAATGCTTCATTGTAATTCCTCCCTTCAAAACTTGCTTAGGCTGGGAACTTCTCTTTGTCTTTACTTCCGGTCCACCAGGTTGTCAATCTGGCAGGCCTTTCTTTTGACCTTGCAGTGAGATTGTGGGGTGTTAATCCACAATTACACCAAGGAACAGAGGAGGAAGTAGTCGACGTCGAGAGTCTCTCTTACAAGGATACGCTCAGGTTGAGAAAAGAATAGCAAATACACTACGTGAATGGTTGGAGAAGAGGAGGTTGTCAATTTGCACTCAGAAGAGATGAGTGGGTGGAGGTTGGAAGATGGAGAAGATGGAAAATGCTCTGTAAATGGTGGATGAAGGAAGAAGAGGGGGGGGCTTGCTTTCAAGGCTACGAGACTATTTTATAGATAGGAGGATTGGCAGTTCACGGGCTGGCAGTTAACAAGGGTCAGTGCACATCCGGACATGTGAGATCATCCCATGCAATCCACTACTTTAGCCTGTCCATCCACGTTCTTCATGGTAGACCTACAGCTGAATTAATATTTAATTCTACTTTGTTATGCAATTTCAGCAGTTACTTATTTAATTTCCTTGCAAATACTTAAGAAATACCTTTCGTGAAACGCATCATATTATAGGAGAAATAATTCATAACATTTAGATCTTAACTGTAATTGCAATTGCTTTAATATCAATGAAATTCATTGCATAGAACAAATAGGGTATAGGTCCAAGGGTAAACTAGGTTAGCCTCACATAAGTTCGTGGGTAAACCCTTAACACTCGTAGAATGGTCTGAGGGTAAACAGGATAACCCATAGATAAGTCCGTGGGTAAACAACTTAACCCTTGGACTTGCATTTAAGCATAAATCATGAGTTTTTCTCTGTATATTAATCGTTCTATTAGCAACCTAAAGTGTCAAATGTCAATCATTTATTCCTTTCTCAATAGGTAATAAACATAAACATAATTAACGACTCAAAACGTAATTCATGCATCATTAAAGTGAATAATCGTGCATACTGCTCAAAAGTATAGTTAACCTTGTAATCATCATAATTCAATGCAGAATGCAAATAAAAATCATTAAAACACATGAATTAATATCAATAAAATACACACTTTTGAGTTTGAACACTGATCTATTCAAATCATGAATGGTGATAAAATATAAGGCCTTCATGAACCAAAGTTCATCCCTAGCATGGACAACCTTTTGGGCTAGTTCATTCTTTGGCCTTATAGCAAACTCATCATTCACCACTTGTTTAGTTTGTTCATTAATGGCCCGTACTACTTCTATGGGAGGGAAAGTAAATTCTTCATGCAGTTTACTTTTATACATCTCAAGCTGGTACTATAAGTCACTTAATATCCTTTGCCTGGTTTTTTTTCGCATTTGATTGGTTAGATGCCAATCCACTGAAGCAAGTTTGAAATAATTAAATCTTAATAATCTGATCCATTCCTCACTGGAAAGGGACCTCCTCCTTGTCACTTGCCACGACCTTGATATATAAGTTTTTCCTTTATAAGAAATGGGTTTACCCATGGCCAAACAATATATCTCCCTATGGAATCGGAAGTGGGACTTCTTAGTTAAGAGAGTCTACGTTAGTTCATTTCTACGGCGAAGTGCTCTCTCTTGCATTGGCTCTTTTTGGATGTAGGAAGCAATTTTATTTTTCAAAAAAGTAGGAACATTTATGAAAGTTTCCATACCCAATTTAATGCACTCAACCATATCTTCTTCCACATCCTTCAGTTCTTGCTCTCATTCTGTCCTCTTCCCTTCTTCATGCCATGTTGCCACAACCAGGGTGAACTTCTCAAAGTTTAGCATTGTGATTCAAGAGTAAGCTGAAGATGGAACTGTAGGTGGAGGGTTGGAAGACGTAGGCATAGCACTCGTGCGTTGTAGAAGACAAATAGTAGCAACAAGTCGTGGAATAGGGGTCAATCAATGAACGACTCATTGATGGTATTTATAGTTGCAATTGGGTAATCGAGTAGTATTGATTCGATGTTAATCAGTAGATCATTAGTTTATCAACAGAGTAGTCCATTGGTAAATTTCTCAAGTCACGAGCTAATTCCATTGATAATCTCTAATGGCAGAATTTCAAGGAGATTAATGTTGCATTTATTCTAAACATATTAATATCTAAATATTTCACGTTTACTTTATGAATATTTGATACATTTAGTTGACACTTTTTCTGACTTATCAATTAATTGAATGTATTGTTTTTGTGCAATACGGATTACAGAAAGCAAATGGAGATTCCAATAGATGTTTTGCAAAAGGATTGGCTTATTTGTCAGCAAAAGAAATATGCAAATTGAGTTGTCTAGGCAAGGGCATATATGCATTTATTTCAGAGCGTTACTTTTGTTCACTACAAACATTTAAAATGTGAAATAACATTAGTGGAGTGATTTGGTTTGATGCACTTCTGGGGAAATATGTATATCATGGAATTGACTCTGAGGCTAGATTTCCACCTACAGCATTAGAGGGAATTCACCATATTTTAAGATGTGATGGTGGGTTAATCATTTATAGAGCTCATGGAGATTTCTATTTTTACAGGGCTAACATTGGGATAAAAAATCTTGATACAAACATAGAATTGAGCGTCCCAAACCCAAATAGAGAGAAACATATTTTACTTGATTTAGGTGTAGCTCTAACATTTAAGGGAACTAATAGAAGGTTTTTGTACAAACTATTTTGTTGGGAAGAACCTACTAGGATCTAGTGAACAAGATGAAAGTTTCCAGTAGGAACCTATAGATACTTGTGCAACATTTACACCAAATCAGTTCTACAGAGCTGCAGAAGTTGAAAATATTAAGGAAAAAGATCAAATTTGGGAAGGGTATGAATTACTTGATTATTTGGTAAGGGATTGTTTAGTTGGACCATTTGAGGTTATGAACGACCCTATTTCCAAAAATATAGAAGAGTCATCTAAGGTGTTAGCCACCCTTAACTCAAAAGAAGATTTTAATGCTCCTATAATAGACAATGTATCAAAAGAAGAATCAAAAGATGTAAGTATAATATTAAGATCTGGTGTTACTTATGAAGGTCCATAAAAGGATGATAAAGAAGAACAAATTAATGACAATTTGACAAAGAAAGAGGAAATTAAAGAAAAAGTTAGAAGTTAAGGGTTGATGCTGAGTTAGAGGATAATGCAGAATCTCAAAATAGTAAAGAATTTGAAAATAGTAATGAAATCGAAAAGAAAGATGTTATAAATGAAGAGAAGTTAACAAACAAACATCACTTTCCATTTCCACGTAGGATGAGAAATGTTAAGGATCAAGAAATGGAACAAGTTAGTAAAATATTTGAACAAGTTAAAGTCAATATACTATTATTGGAAATTATTAGCCAAGCTCCTTCTTATGCCAAATATCATAAAACTCTTTGTACCAAGAATAGAAGGAAGAAAATCTTAAACTAGGCATTTTTAGCTAAAGAGGTAAGCTCCATGTTAATTAATCCTATACCTGAAAAATTAAACGATCCAAGAACTTCTGTTATTTCCTGCTATATAGGGGATTGTTTTTTTAATACAGCATTAATAGACTTAGGAGCTGGAATTAATGTCATGCCTAGTTCTATTTATGAGAAGTTAAAATTGGATAATATCAAACCTATAAGAACAGTTATTTAGCTAGCAGATAAATCCATAAGAATACCTTTAGGAAAAGTAGAAAACATTTTGGTAAGGGTTATGGAGTTTGTCAAACCCTGTTGATTTTACTATAATGGAAACAAAAGCTTCAAGTATAACTCAAGATCAAGCTATAATAATTTTGGGAAGACCATTTTTAGCTATAGTCGATGCTTGCATAAGTTGTAGAAATGGTTGGATGGAATTAGCTTGGGCTGATCAAAAATTAGAACTGAATATTTTTAGTGGGGTTAAGAAGAATTTTAAAGAGCTTCAATTTAAAAATTTTAAGGTTAATCTAATTGAAACTTTTAAAATAGATGAGGACTAAAATGTAGAGGAAATAGATCATGTTGAAAAATGTGTAATATTGAATGAAGAAATGTTGAAAGAGGAAATCTTTGAGCAAACTAAGAATATGGATGCAAACGAAGAACAATTTGGAAAAGATAAAGAATCATTAACTTCAGAATACCTAGTGCTTGAGCTGAAACCACTTCTAGAAAATTTAAAATATGCATTTTTGGAGAACAATGAATATCTACCAGTCATTATTGCTTCTGATTTAACATCAATACAAATAGAAAATCTTTTAAAAGTGTTGAGAAAGCATAAGGGAGCAATAGGATGGCAGATGTCAGACATAAAAGGTATAAGTTCAACTATTTGCCAACATAGGATTAATTTGGAATCTGAAATTAAACCTGTTAGGCAACCACAGAGAAGATTAAATCTGAATATTAAAGAGGTTGTTAAAAAGGAAATTCTAAAATGGTTAGACAATGACATAATTTATCCAATATCTGATAGTTCTTGGGTGAGTCCAGTTCAGGT
>JAMKPZ010003344.1:0-15654 GCA_024699675.1 Amphibolis antarctica
GCCCAACCTTTGGGCACGACACACGAACACTTTCCACCTTGTTACCCGATCACCGGCACCCACAAGGTGGCTGCCGCGCAACCAACCGGCTAGCAATATGGCATCCCCTGGTCAAGTGACCGAGGGTGTAAGCCCGATTCTATTGTCCGACCTACAATAGATAATTCACGAAAGTGTGAAATCTCACAGAACCTACCGTCTACGCATGGAGGGTCATTCAACCCTAGGATGTCAGTTTCCTTCCTCAAAAGTCATACAACCTCACCTAGGGAGGGGCACTCTGTTGACCCCATGCTTAAAGGGGGGTGGAGCCGGCTTACCGTCGGCAAGCCGCTTCAAGGAAGCGGCACCCGGACCCCCAAAAACCAACATTTGGTAAAAAGTTAGGGGGATGGAGCCGGCTTGCCACTAGCAAGCCGCATCAAGGAAGCGGCACCCAGACCCCAAAAACCCACATTTGCTAAAAAGTTAAGGGGATGGAGCCGGCTTGCCACCGGCAAGCTGCTTCAATGAAGTGGCACCCGGACCCCAAAAACCCACATTGCCGGCTTGCCGCAGGCTAGCCGCTTCAAGGAAGCGGCACCCGGACCCCCAGAAACCTACATTTGGTAAAAGGTTAGGGGGATGGAGCCGGCTTGCCGCCGGCAAGCCGCTTCAAGGAAGCGGCACCCGAATCCCAAAAACCACATCTTCGTGCGAATGATCGGGGAAACAGCCAACTTCCACCTGCCACGTAGCGGCTGCCGGTTCGCTACCCAAGAAGGCAAGCCGAATCAATCAGGAAAAAATGACAAGATTTAACCACGTAAATCTCACAAATCTGCCAATTACGCAGACCACGTAATCAAGCCGGAATCACGCCACCCTCCATCTTCGGGCACCCCCAAAGAAGGAAGGCAACCCCTTATAAAAAGGGTGGCCCCCTACACCACTCAGTAAGCTGGAATTTTTGGAGAAGGAGACTGGAATTTTCGAAGAAGGAGGCTGGAATTCTCTAGAAAGAAGGCGGACGCCCCCTAGTGAAACGACGGTTCACCAGTTCTGAAGGAGCAAAGCAGCTCGGAGCCCCGACGTCCCTTCGTCGCACCGGAGCGAGGACTTCCGATCCCCGTCGACGACCCCCCCCCCCCCGCGCAGGTAAGTTCCTCCACCCTCGCCATTTTTATGTATGTCCTTCCGATGTTTTCTCGAGCCCCGACCATATAACGCCTTTCCTACGCAAGGGAACGGTCGGAGGACAGACCCGGGTACCATTCCTTTGGAAACACGTCCGAAGGTACCGGTGGCCTGCTGAACAAAACATCGTAGCCCTTGATTTGCTGGAAGAGATCATAAGCCTCTTGACTCCTGAAAAACACTGAATTAGTCTATTCCTATTGGGGTGGATTTATGAACTGTGAGGAGGATGGTACTGTTGGTGCTGAAGCTCTTGCATCTTGCTCTGTGGTTGGGGAATAAACTACTATTTCTCTATTCAGAGTCTGTGGAGTATCTTCTGTGTTAAAAATGTTCACCACTCCACTAGATTCATCTCTCTACTCAGCAGCAATCTTTGGCTGCCCTAAGCTCTTATATTGACAGGGAATAGGAGGACTATTAGTAATCCCTCCTTCCCTCACTTCTCTTTCAGGAGAGAACACCTCTTTTGTTTGGGCAACCTACATATGAACATAATAAAGTTAAGACTAAGACATGAAATTTTACATATCTAAAAAAAGAAACTAAACTAAGCTAAAAGAGGAGTATTAATTTTAGAATGTTTACCTGAGCCCCTTCAGAAGCAAAAATAATTGCTTCATGAACGGTAATATCTACTTCCCCAAAATCGTGGAAGTCTACTGTAGGAACAATTGCTCCTACCATAGGTCCTTGTTCCTGAAAATTTAATTTAAGGATAAATGAAACATGAACATTCAAGTTAATTTAAAAGTGAGATCAAAGGTTAAATTGAAAATGTAATTTTTACCTAAAAATCCATCTAACTTTCAACCTCCACAACAGGAGGGATCTCTTCAGGGGTTGATACATCTAAGGAAGAAGAAATTTTCTTTTTAAACTATTGAAGATATGCCTCGAGGGTGATATCCTGTTCACTTTCTTCTATTTCTTCTTCTTTCTCTCCTGTTATTGCTATTTCTTTCTCCTATCTTTCTCCCTCCACTTGTTCTTATTGTTGTTGTTGTTGTTCTTCTTCTTCTTCTTCTTCTTTTTCTGATGTTGTTATTGCTGTTGCTATACATCATTATCTCTTTCTCCCTCCTGTGGTACTGAAGGGCTAGCAATATCCTCACTGACATGAGAAAATTCAAAATCTTGTGGCTCAATCTTAATTGCCACATTTTGAAGGGTCTCAATCTCTACCATCTCAACTGCTAAGGAGGCCTTTTCGGCTATGCATTTCCTCCAATCATGCAATTCACATTGGGCTACAATCTCAACAACCTCAAAGCTCTCCCCTAGGGAAAGATACCTTTGGATGAAAAATTCATATTGTTCCCTTTCATCTCTATCCTCGGGGAGGCAAGCAAAACTTACATGTTCAGTGACATTAGATGCATTCAACTTATGGGTGATGGCAAAATATAGAGTTTTCATAAACCACAATTCAGCCTGAGTATGAACTATTTCTTATGCTAAAGTAGTTTTGGGCCTAATTGCGCATTCATCCTACCACACTTGGTGTGTATGATCATTGATTGCTTGAATCACTTCATGGGAAAGACAAGTAAATTCTTTTCATACTTTATTGTGGAAAAGGTTAAGTTGATATTTCAAATCTTTTAGAATTTTCTCCTTAGTTTTGTTATGAATGCGACTACTCGAACGCCAGTCCACTGCTACCAATTTGAAAGCATCAAACATCATCAATTTCATCCACTCCTCCATGGACATAGACCTTCTGCTTGTTTGCCATGGGCTTGACATATAGGTCTTTCCTCTAAGAGTAATGGAACCACCCATGGCCAGGCAATACACTTCTCTATGAAACCAAAATATGCACCTCTTTTGGAACAATACTTGTACTAAGTGATTTCTAGGGCAAACTAGCCTCCCATGACAGGACTCTTTTTTAATATAAGAAGCTATCTTCTCCTTAAGAAAGACTAGAACATTAATTAAAGCTTCCTTACTTTGTCTAAGACATTCAGTTGTATATTCCTCCAAAGTTTTTAGTTGTTCTTCTCGAACGATTGTTTTGACTCAAAAGTGTGCATTTTATTGATATTAATTCATGTGTTTTAATGAGTTTTAGTTGAATTTTGCATTGAATTATAATGATTACAAGGTTAACTATATTTTTGAGCATTATACACGTTTATCCACTTTAATGATGCATGAATTAAGTTTTGAGTTGTTAATTATGTTTGTGTTGATTACCTATTGAGAAAGGAATGAATGATTGATAATTGACTCATTAGGTTGCTGATAAAGTGATTAATCCATAGAAAAAAATCATGATTTATGTCTAAGTGTAGAGTCTGTGGGTTAAGTGTTTGCCCACGAACTTATCTTTGGGTTAAGTGTTTACCCACGGACTTATCCATGGGTTAAGCTGTTTACCCACGGACTTATCCATGGGTTAAGCTGTTTACCCATGGACTTATCCATGGGTTAAGCTATTTAACCTCAGAACATTCTGCGAGGGTTATCTAATTTACCCACGAAATTATGCAAGGGTAAACTGGTTTACCCTTGGACCTATACCCTGTTTGTTTTGTGTGATGAATTTCATTGATATAAAAGTAGTTGCGATTGTAGTTAAGATCTAAATATTATGAATTATTTCTCCTATAATATGATGTGTTTCAGGAAAGGTATTTCGTAAGTATTTGTAGGGAAATTCAATAAGTAACTGTAGGAAACACATATCAAGGCAGAATTAAATATTAATTTAGCTAGAGCTTAACTGTGAAGAACGTGAACAGACAGGTTGAAGAAGTGGCTTGCCTAGAATGATCTCACACATTCGAACATGCACCACGCCCTTGTTAACTACTGAACTGCCATTCCTCCCATCTATAAAATAGTCCCTTAGCCATGAAAACAACCCCACCCCTCCTCTTCATCCAGGGCACCATTCACAGGACATCCTCCATCTTCTCCATCTTCCACCTTCCACCCACTCACTTCTTCCAAGAGGAGATTGACAACCTCCTCTTCTCCAACCACTCACATAGTGTGTTTGCTATTCTTTTCTCAACCTAAGTATATCCTTGAAGGAGAGACTCTCGGCGCCAGCTGCTTCCTCCTCTGTTCCTTGGTGTAATTGCGGATTGATGCCCCAAAATCTCACTGCAAGGTTGAAAGGAAGCCCTGCCAGATTGATGACCTGGTGGACCGGAAGTAAAGACAAAGAGAAGTTCCCAGCTTGAGCAAGTTTCGAAGGGAGGAATTACATTGAATCATTAGGTGTTCCTTTCCTTTTCCTTTTCTTTTATTTTTACTTTTCCTTTATATTTACACTCAAATTTACAAACACCCATTTTACCAACTTAGTTACGATAGTTAGAGAATAGTTTTAGGTTTACTGTAATGTTGAATGTTGCATTTTAATTTTATAAGTTATTTGTACTTTGTTGTGTTTCATGCATTGTGTTGTTTGTTGTGTTATAAAATATTCAAAAAGATCAAAAATATAAGAATTCAACTCTTAGAAGTTTCAGCTAATTCGAATCATACTGTTTAAACATCTGAAACTCACATTTATCGCACAACCTTCAGGTAAGTTCGAGGGTAAGGACGTTAATTCGAATCATACTGTTTAAACATCTGAAACTCACATTTATCGCACAACCTTTAGGTAAGTTCGAGGGTAAGGACGTCTACCCACGAGTTACCACAAGGGTTAAGTGCCCTCTCTACGCAAAATGACAAATTTTATGCAAACTGAAGGTGTATAATCTTAAGACTTAAGAATAATTAAATATTTAGAAGTAAAACTCATTGTATAAAGTCTTTCAGTGCAAAATTCAAATCATTTACTAAAAGACTAATTTTACAATCAAAATATTCTAAGTGATGAAGAAATTAAAGTTAATGAAAAATTATCTGGAAGGTACAATGCAATAGGTATTTAAAGAACATCCTAGCAGTTAATTGGAATAGAGCAACTATGGCATTGTTTAAAAGAAATATAATTACTTGTTCCATTAATTGAATACACCAATTTAGCTAAACACCAAGCAAAACTAATCCCTATGGACAAACCCGTACTTGCACACTAACTACATCTAAACCTGTGCACTTGCAGTGAAATTAAAATATTTTGAACACATATATTATCAAAAAATGGATTGCGAAAAGTTCAGAACAAGTTTTTGGCGCCATTGCCAGGGATTGCTTAATTTCTTGCAATTAATGTTGCTTTTTGCTATTTTGGTGTTAACTAGGGCTGCAATATGATTTATGTGCACTTACTATTATTAAATTCCATTTCACAGTCTTATTGCTATTCCAAAGTAGAGTTGTGTTTTTAAATTGTGAATTTCATAATGGACTCATATAACTCATATTGGGGTGATTGTAGGGTTGTTCCAGGAATTAGTTATGAGGATTGTAATTATTCTAATTATGCTAGAGGAGATTATTCACCTATGGAGTTTAATGATTACCCTTCATAGCATGATTTAGAAGGACTTAATGTTAATTCTCAAAATAATTATAACTGGAATGACAATTCTAATTTGTGGGACTGTAATGACAATTTGGAAATGCAGAGTTATTATTCAAAGTATAATCGTATGAATGAAAATCAAAATTATCAATCAAATATATCAATACAAATCCAACAATTAACGGATAAAATAGATGAATCATTACGGAATATTGAAGAGAGTAACAGATTGAATGAACTACAAAATGATAATTATTTAAATTGGTCAACCTTACAAGAGGATCAGAATGTTCAAGGAATTGATATAGGTTTAACAAATCTTAATGATAATTTACCAATTAATGCTAAAATTGATCAGAATTATATTACGCAAAGACTATCATTGGGATTTGAACAATTGCTAAATAGATTTAATGAATCAACACAACAAACTAAAGACAACAGAATATTTAATGAGTATGAAAACAATGATGATTTAACTTGGGAAAATTCAAACGAAAATCAAAAGTATCAAGAGGTAAATTCATTAGAAAATATTTTATTTACAAAGGAAAATGTGCAACCATTAGAGATAATTGAGGAAAATTAATATTGTAATTCAACTTCATTTAAACATATGGAGAAGTTAGATGAAATTCAAAGATCTATTGACTTATTTATAAAAAATTCATCTAATTCTAATTATTCTGAACAAGATGAAGATTTTCAGGAGGAACCTATAGACACTTGTGCAACACTCATATCAAATAAGTTCTATAAAGCTCAAGAAGTTACAACTTGTAAGGAAAAAGATCAAATATGGGAAGGATATGAAATACTTGACTATTTGGTGAGGGATTGTTTAGTAGGACCACTTGAGATCATGAAAGACCGTATTTCCAAAAGTATAGAAGAGTTACCTGAAGTGTTAGTGTACCCTCTCTTTCATCCCGCTATCATCCGGAAGCCCATGGGTTTCCACCGGCCCCGCCGGCGGATGGGCCGAGGTACAGAGAATTGAAAGGTGTTTGTGTGAGCGCATCACCACGTGGGGTGGATGGCTCGTTGAACGGAGTTGCCACCTTATTTTTGGGTAGAAAACAAGGAAACCGGATGGGGGAAGTGTCCTTCCATCATTAAAGCGATAAAACCATACAGATGACGTAAAATTATGTAACTAAAATATGAGAGAACTGGATATGGGGCTCAGGGTACTGTTGGCGAAGGTGTTAGGCACCCCCAGACAGCCTAGGCGATCCCAGCCTCTCTTCGGCTCTAAAACGGAAAACATGACAGTCAGTCCGGCCACGTACGACCCCACCCTGGAAAACTTTCCAGGGCTTCTAGAGGGATAACCTTATCCCTTCCGATGAAAATGAAAATCGAATAAACAAATGAGAATTGAGTAAGCAAACGAGAATTGAACAAAACGGGAATCCATATTGGGTCCAATGGTGAATGAGGGAGAAAAAGATGGGTTTTTGGGGAGCCAGCTGCTAGTTCCTCAAACCGGCCTACCAGTGGCTAGTCGACTGCTTCCCCCACCCATTTGCACCAATGGGGGTACGGGGGAAATGGCTGCCGGTTCCTTGAACTGACCTGCCGGCGGCTGGCCGGCTGTTTCCCCCCTCCATGTGCACCCATGGGGGTTTTGGGGAAACGGTGGCCGGTTCCTTGAACCGGCCTACCGACGGCTGGCCGGCTGTTTCCCCCCTCCATGCGCACCCATGGGGGGTTTTGGGGAAACGGCGGTCGGTTCCTTGAACCAGCCTGCCGGCGACTGGCCGGCTTTTTCCCCCTCCATGCGTACCCATGGGAGGTTTTGGGGAAACGGCGGCTGGCCGGCTGTTTCCCCACTCCATGCGCACCCATGGGGGTTTCGGGGAAACGGCGGCTGGTTCCTTGAACCGGCCTGCTAGCGGCTGGCCGGCTGTTTCCCCACTCCATGCGCACCCATGGGGGTTTTGGGGAAACGGCGGCCGGTTCCTTGAACTGGCCTGTTAGCGACTGGCCGGTTGTTTCCCCCCTCCATGCGCACCCATGGGGGGTTTTGGGAAATGGCTACCAGTTCCTTGAACCGGCCTGCTGGAGACTGGCCGGCTGTTTCCCCCCTCCATGCGTACCCATGGGGGGTTTTGGGAAACGGCTGCCGGTTCCTTGAACCAGCCTGCCGAAGGCTGGCTGGCTATTTTCCCAATCCTCTTTCCTCTTGACGTCTGTAAAGGCATGGGGTTTAACGAAAGACTTATATTTTCTGGAAAATGAAAACCGTTGGGTTGTACGTTTCGTACACCCAAACAACCACCACCGGCTCCCTTGCCGACGGCGTCATCCCGGAATCCTTTCCGGGGCATCGGGAGGGTAGACTTATGCCTCCCTGAAAAGAAACGGGCACCATCGGGTTGTACGTGTTCGTACACCCGAACGGCCACCGTCGGCTTCCTTGCTGGTGGCGTCATCCCGGAAATCTTTCTGGGGCCCCGAGAAAGACATGTGGAGATCAGATAAAAACTCGTAAAGCCTATTGGGAAACTTAGAGTTTCCACGTAAAAAGACCGACAGGAGGGTCACGAGTGAACCAAGCTCGACCAGGCTGGGTGGATTCACCTAGCCAAGAGGGCGGCCACTGGTACCTTCGAACGTGTTTCCGACGGAATGATACCCGGGTCCGTCCTCCGACCGTTCCCTTGCATAGGAAAGGTGTTATGTGGTCGGGGCTCGAGGAAATATCGTAAAGACGTACGTAAAACGGTGAGGGTGGAAGGACTTACCTGCAAGGGGTCGTCGACGGGGATCGGAAGTCCTCCCTCTGGTGCGGCAAAGGGACATTGGGGCTCCGAACTGCTTTCCTCTTCCAGAACCGGTGGACGGTCGTTTCTCCAGAGGGTGTCAGCCTTTTTCCCGAAAATTCCTACCTTCTGAATGATGTGGGAGGCTGCTCTTTTTATAAGGGGTTGCCTTCCTTCTTTGGGGGCACCCGAAGATGGAAGGTGGCGTGATCCCGGGCTTGATTATGCGGTCCGCATAATTGATTGATTTGCGAGATTTCAATGGTTAAATCCCATCGAATCCTCCTAATTGATTTGGCTTGCCTTTCTGGGTAGCTAACCGGCAGCCGCTACGTGGCAGGCAGAAGCCGGCTGGTCCCCTGAACATTTGCACGAAAATGTGGGTTTTTGGGATCCAGGTGCTGCTTCCTTGAAGCGGCTAGCCGGCTACATCTCCCGAACTTTTCACGTAAAGTTGGTTTTATGGGGTTCCGGGTGCTGCTTCCTTGAAGCGGCTTGCCAGCGGCTAGCCGGCTCCATCCCCCCAACTTTTCACGTAAAGTGGGTTTTATGGGGTTCCAAGTGCCGCTTCCTTGAAGCGGCTTGCCAGCGGCTAGCCGGCTCTATCCCCCCAACCTTTCACATAAAGTGGGGTTTTTGGGGGTCTGGGTGTCACTTCCTTGAAGCGGCTTGCCGGCGGCTAGCCGGCTACATCCCCCAAACTTTTCACCTAAAGTGGGTTTTTTGGGGTTCCGAGTGCCGCTTCCTTGAGGCGGCTTGCCGACGGCTAGTCGGGTGATTTCCCCAACCTTTCATGTAAAGTAGGGTTTTTGGGGGTCCGGGTGCCGCTTCCTTGGAGCGGCTTGCCGGTGGCTAGCCAGGTGACTTCCCCCAACCATTTGAGGTTCATTTCAAGCATGGGGGTCAACAATTAGCTACTATTAGATCAGATGGAGATTTTAGTGCTCCTATGGAAGATAATGGGGAAAAGAAAATTAATGAGGATAATTTAATCATTTCCAAAAATTTTCAAGAAGTGGGTGAGGAAGAAAATAACAAACAAGAGATAGAGATAATGGAGAATGGGCCTAAGTTAGATGAATTTCTACCCAACCCACCACATCTTAATGAATTTGGAGAACAACCTAAGGTAGTAGAGATCAAAAGAGAGATTTATGAGGAAAATAATCTGAGTAAAGAACAAGGAGATCAGGTTGATATTAGTAACTTTCCCAATCTTAACAAAGATGACATATTTGAAGAATTAAAAGCTAAGGATCCAATGATGAATATTTTTCAACAAATTGTTCTAGGAGAAGAATTATCTAATGTTGAAGAATTTGAATTTGAACCAGGATATTTTGATCAACCTTTTGAGAAAATTTTTGAGGAGGAGTTGAAGGTATTAGAGGTTAAAGACAGTGTTCATGATTTACCCTCTTATGAGCCAATTCTACTTGAACCATTATCGTATGAACCATTTATTGAGAAACCATCTCTAGAGCTCATCTTGCCTCTTGCAACTTTTGAGCATATATCCCATAATTGTGTAAACTTTTATGAAGAAAAGATTATGAGTTATACTAAATTGGCTGGACACTTAATGAATGCACTAGCTAAAGAGGTTCCATTTGATATCAAGCACAAACCTCTTGAATAGATCATGAATTCCTTCTGGGTAAGTTGGTTGTTAAAAGAAGAAGAAGATGGAAGAAGATATAAGTTCCCTCAACCTGTAAGGAGAGCATTCATGGGAATTTTATCTGATCATTTTTGGAGTTACCCATGGAAAGAAAAAAATGTTTATATATATATAGCTATTGATTTCACTTTCTTAGTAGTAGGAGTAGTATGAGCAGTAAAGTTTGATGGTTTGTATTTTGTGAAATCATATGACTTACTTGTGTGCCACTAGGGGCATGGGTGCTTAAGTAATACACAAGTGTTTAAAAATTAAATAATAAAAAACAAAATTCGAACTGCTACTATGTTTTATTTTGAGCCTCTTCGACGGCTATCTTGTTTACCCTTGGAGTTAGTTCGAGGGTTATCCTATTTACCCAGGGAGTTAGTTTGAGGGTTATCCTATTTACCCTCGAACTGTGTCGTAATATTAAAATATAATAGTAACTAGTTCGAGGGTTATCTTGTTTACCCTCGAAGTTAGTTCGAGGGCTATCTTGTTTAACCTCGAATTGCAGTACTTAAAAAAAATAAAAAAATTGTAAAGCACTGTGGGGATAAACCTCGTATAAGTCTGTGGGTTATCTAGTTTACCCACGAACTTATGCGAGGGTTATTGCCCTGTGAACCAAATATGGTTCTGTTTCCTAGAAAATGTAATTGTTAAGCATAGGATTACTGAAATTAAACAATATTAATCATCTGAGTGAGATTAAAAGGTTATTTCATATTTCAAATGATTAAAGAATGATTTTTAAAGATAAATGCAAATTGGCGGATTGCTTAATGATGGAAAATTTTAAAAGAATGCAACACATAGAATATGCACAATTGTAACAAGTGTGTTCATAAAAAACTTAATTTCTCTAAACTGTTTAATTGAACGAGTATTGTGAATATTTATCCATCAGATTGTGAATTGAAAAATCTTTCAAGGGTTTAGAAAACCATAGTCTTTGTTCAAATTTAAAAAAACACAACAATTAAGGACACAAAAATTTAAAACATAAACAAATTGAAGTACATACAGAATTGCAAATCTTAAAACAAATGTCATTAAAATTTTAAGGGGTACATTATGGGAGAGTTGTCTTTCCAAATGTTTTAATTACATCGTAGAAGAAGAAGAAAAAAATCTTAATTACTGCTCTAGAAGTCATGATTTTAAGGTTGCAACTTTTTCTTTCAGAGCAACTAGCTATTCCAATACAGTGTCCATCTTTTCTAACATAGAGGCTAACCCTCTCTATTGGGAAGTGGATGGCTCACTATGTATTGGAGGTGCCAAGTTATCCTCCATAGAAAACTACTTCAGGTCTTTGGTAGTTAACACTCTAGACTTAATTTATTGACTACCCAAGTTGATATATCTAAGGAACTAGACACCAACTGGTAAATAAGATCACCATAGAACAATGTCTTCTTGATGCTTATGATCTTGGAGATGAAGGCCTTATACCAATTCACCTAAATCTTGTTTAAAAATGCATAGGTTGCAATTTTTACAAAGATGGACAATTCTACATCATGTCCAAATCTTTGATATATTGTTTTGATTAATATTAATGCAACCATATGGGCCTTTCCAGTCATATATTTTAGCCTATTGAATAGATTTATCTGAGGGTTTATGGCCATGCAATTTTTCATCTCTTGTTCTGACCATTTTGCCATGGTAGAGGATTTTGGAATCTCTACACCCTCATTCTTTAATCCTAAACTGTCAAATATATATTTAGGTGTCATATAAATCTGTACTTCAGTCACATTAGTTACAAAAAAACCCCATCTTCCTCATGCAAATTTGAATAGAAGGCCAATAGTAAATTTTTAGCTTTAAAATTATTACTTGACCTTAGGATAACTTTCAGTAGTCCTTGTAATTCCAACAAATCCTTGATTTCATCCATGAAATCAAAATTCACTAGTCTACTGAATAGGATATCAAAATCTCTAATATTCTGGAATTTATCCCAAGACTCAACATTTCTGAAAATCACTGGATTTGTGCCTATATGCTGGGTTGGCTCTATGCAGCTAAAGCTTCTGCTATGGTGGTACTTGGTCCAATGGGTGGAGAATAAATCACTAATGCCCTATTTTCCACTCCACCAGATTTTGTTTGTTGCTCGGTAGAAGCTTCTGTCTACCCTAAGTGTAACTCAATTTCAATTGGACTTGAGCTTGGAGGACTGATAGTAGTCTCTCCCTCTCGTTCTTCTTCTTCTAAGGAGCTAATCTCCTCTATAGGGGTAGGCTATAATATTCAAAAACATAAAAAGAAAATGGGGGGGGGGCAGAAAATTAAAACCAACATACAAAAAATAGAGAAAACATATAAACTAAAACATAAAAATAGAACTAAAAGGAATGAATTTCAATTAGTACCTAACCCTCTTCTGAAGCAAATTGAATTGCTTAATGAATGGTTTGATTTATCTCTTCACTATCTTAGAGGTCCAAAAATGGAACAATTGTTCCAACAATAAGTCCTTCCTCTTGAAATTAATATTTAAACACAAATGAAACCTGAAAACTTTAATTACTAAAAAGAGGAAATCCAAACTAAAACCCTAAGAGAACTTGAATCTCTGAGTTTAATACGATGGTGGGATGTTGATATGAAATTTGAAATTTGGAGGGTACAGGACATTGCAAAATGGGAATGGAATCAAGTCTACATTGAATTGCAATTGGAAGATTTGGGAACCTGACATGCCTTATGAAGGAAAAATCAAAGCTTTTTGTTTCATCAATGGAGACACTCTTATTTAATGTGCATGGGATAATCTTTATTATTACAAGATCCAACTATTTGATGGAGGCTACAATGCTGAACTTATTCATCAATTAACCTTGTCTACTTCTACAGTGTGGTTACATGAATTAATTCCTTATGCAAATACTCTGCAACACTGTATGTAGTATTTTCTGTCTGCCCACGTGTTAGTTCGAGGGTAAACTTGTTTACCCATGAACCTAGTCATGGGTTGTTTCAAAAACTCCCTTGCTAAACACTTGCAATGTTTATTATTTCTTTTGGAACATCTCTGTTGTATCGTGATCAATTCTAAATGAACATCTTTGTTATTTTATTGCATATTTTTATTAAATCTAAAATTTTATATCATTTACTATAGTTATGGTATTATTGTAAACAAATGTTCCTATTGCATGACAACATGAAATGGCATCTAAAGCTTATTTAATGATGGTACATAAGCAAATCTTCTTTTATATTTAAATGTTGTATGTCAAGTTGGTCTAGAGATTTATCTCGTAGGTTAGTTTGAACACTTACAAGAAAAAAAATTATGGCTGCCCCATAGCAAGAACAACCTAGAAAACAAACAATAGGTAGTAAAAATATTTAAGCCCTATTTTTATTTATATTAATTTTGTGCAAAAAGAAAAAATATATATCACCTCCTTATCATCATTCTTTATTGATGCACAGCACTTGTATTTAATTTCTGCAGCATTACTTATGCATTTCACATGCTTTATCCTATTAAGTTCAATGCATTATTTTGCATGAATCACATTTTCATATTTGATGTTGGGGATGTTTATTATATTTCGTAGTTGTCATGAATTCTCCTATCTATATTGAACTTTTCCAATTACATTGAGGACAATGCAAAGTTTAAGTATGGGGGGAAGGTTTATGCTTAAGGTTTGTGTTTAAGTAGCTTAAGTATTTAAGTAGTTTAAATATGTTAAAAATGTTGAAAATTTTAAAAATTTTCTTTTTTGATATTTGTGAGTTTCTTTGATTTTCACATCTTTAATATCTTTTATATTTTTACTCAAGAACAAACCTTGAGGAATGTAAGTTTCAAGTGTTGCTATTAGAATTAATGGGAAGACCCTATTATGTTGAGAGGAGAATCTCTAGAGCCAATTCCAAGTAACCTATTGCCCTTAGATGAGATGGATTTCAAATTAATTTGTGCAATGGGTTGAGTCTTCCTATTTCATTTGAATTAATGCCTTGTTAACCTAGTTTGCTAAAGTGAATTATTTTCCTTTCTCATTACCCTGTTTGAGTGGAGTGATAAACCTATGCTGAGTGCCACCACCAAAATGATCGTGATATGAAAATCTTCTTTTGGTGAGCATTATCCTAAGGTATCTCCTAAATTTTTCTGAGTTAGAGGTGATGTGAAGGAAGGTAGTAAGGGTTTGAACTTTAATGCACCATGGAGTTTATTTGGGAATTAGGCTATAGAGATATAAGGTGGTGAAATTAATTGATTGAGGGTCATTTATTAGTTCGAAGTGTGCAATGCTAGTTATGTCATTACCCCGTTTATCATCGGACCCCATGCGAATCTTCGCATTAGTCAACCCTCACTTGTTTTCACCGGAAGGGATAAGGTTATTCCTCCCGATGCCCTCGAAAGTTTTCCAGGATGAGGCCATGTGTGGCCAGACTGACTGTCGTAGTTTTTTGTTTTTAGAGCCGAAGAGAGGCCGGGATTGCTTGGGCTGTCTGGGGGTGCCTAACACCTTCCCCAATAGTACTCTGAGCCCCGTATCCAGTTCTCTCATGTTTCGTATATTGTTACACAATTTTACGTCATTCCTGTGGTTTTATCGTTTTGATGGTGGAAGGACACCTCCCCATCCAGTTTTCCTTGTTTTCTACCCAAAAATAAGGTGGCGACTCCGTTCAACGAGCCATCCACCCCAAGTGGTGATACGCTCACACAATCACCTTTCAATTTTCTATACCTCAGTCCAACCGCCAGCAGGGCCGGCGGAAACCCATGGGCTTCCGGGTGATAGTCGGATGAAAGAGAGTGTACAGATTTTTGGCGACTCCGCTGGGGAGACTCGCTGTGTTTTACTGATTAAGCGACTCAAACTCTCGCTCATACAGCTCTTTTGTAGTCAGTCTTTTGTTTTCTGTTAGGATTTTTAGCATATTTATTGCATTTGCTAAGCGAAGCCGCTTTCAAATGCATTGAACTGCATCACCCTTCCTTGGTATCCCTATAGATCTTTGCAGACCCCTGCAGATTCTCCAAGCAGATTCTCCTCGTAGACATGTGCCATTTGCAAATTCCGAACCCCACTAGCTCCCCCTCTCCAGACCCGCTCGCAAGCAAGAGCCGTGGCCACCGGTTCCTCCGCGATATCCAGATCTTCCCCTTCCGTCACTGCGGCAACCTCTGTGCCACTGTCCGTGGTCTTCGGTCCACTGCCACCCATCGTCACTAAGACGAACTTCACCCGGCCTATCGTCGTGCTTGCTGGAGCCACGAACCAACCAAGGGTGCCAATGGTCATGCCTGATCGGTGTTTTAGCAAGGTACGTGAGATTTTTAAGTTAAACACGTGAAATTTAATTTTTAAGTTAAGAATAGTACTTAGGCGTTTTAAAGGTATAACTCTAGATATCCTTCGAATATTTTTGTTAAAAAACTTGAGATTATATAAATGGATTTAATAGTTGAGTGAGGGATGAGAACGAGTTTTTTCAAACACTCTCTCTCTTGATCAAACAGCCGTTAATCTTTGATCTAACGGGTGCTTACATAATCAACTTTGGTAGACACTTATAGAACCATTTTACCAATATATATATATATATATATATATATA